>VZRX01015141.1:0-27365 GCA_013398075.1 Notiomystis cincta | reverse complement strand
ACAGTGGCTACTTTCAGCTCACCAGCATTTCTCAGGACTTTGTTGGCTGCAAGAACAGTTCAAATTGACATGAAGTTTCCATCTAGACTCTAAGCAAGATGTGCTTTGGACACTGGTTTTGCTAACACAGAGGTCTGCTTCCTGGAACTGAAGATGCCTCCTGGAACCACACCTGGGACATTTGGAAACTTGGATTTGCCTGGGGGTAGTCACAGCTGAAATTTCAACTCTGCTACCATATGAGGTATTAAATATCTCCTCTCCTTGCACTATATCTTTTACCTTGGAGATGGTCTTCCCCAGATAAAATAGGATGTGAGTCAGTGGAGGTGGATGGAAAAGGCTCCAGCCATCAGTGGGCTCGCTCTCCTTGCAGCTGCTGGGTGTGTGCTTGTCTGCCCAGTAGCACTTTTCTCATCTCTCTTTGCATGCTGTGGCATTCCAGGAACTTCTGCCCTTTTCCTTTTGGTGAGGTTTTCTTTCTCTACATGCAGCAAGCCAAGGAAGTGATGGCTTGCAGGGAAGGTGCTAGCAAACCTGGCTCTTGCTCCCAGTACATTTTTAAAAAATGAGAACATCCTTCCAGTAATCCATGTTTGCATTAGATGGAAATGTTTTGGCTTCCCTCCTGTCCTTGAAAGCCCAGTGGTGTGATAGGAATTTGGGAAATGCAGGCTCTCAAAAGTAATGTAAAGAACAGATCCACCTATTCAAATGCAAATTGCTAAAGAAGAAAACAAGGGAATTATTTTCTCTACAAAAACAAAACAAAACCCCAACAAAATAATTAATTCTTTTAAATTTAGGACTGCATCCCACATTTTTTAGATTATTTTTCTGTCAAAATTTCTAGATTGCACTGTCTCCAGATTCTCTTGTCCTGCTGGGACACTTATTGAAGAGAGACTGAAGGAATTTTCTGTGGAAGATTAGTGTCACACATGGGGCTGTCACTCCAGATCTTGTGGGAGGAGCAAACCTCCTCCCTGTATGATTGCAAAAGTTGACAATAACATCTGAAGAGAAGCCAGAAAACCCATGCAAGGAAATCAAATGCACACTGTGACCAGTGCCTGTTTCTGCAGTCTTTTGGGCTGCCTTGGGCCAGCCCAGCCCAGTTTTAAGACACTTTCCACTTCCACCTGCTAAGGGGGGGACCTCAGTTTCTCTAAGAATATTCCAGTGTGTGCTGTGAAGTGCTCAGCAACTGCTGAGGGCTCAGCATGTGGGCAACTGAAGAGATGTAGATGGCCACAGACCTGTTGCTAGTCAGGATTATGTAACTGGTTTTTAAACCAGAAATTCACACTGTTTGTGTTTATCTCGTACACACAAACTGCAGGGGAAATGAGAACTGCATCTTTTCTACACAACACATTCAAGCCTCAAATAAGGTAGGAAATTCCTCCTCACACTTCTCCAGTAAAAGAATACAGGTTTCAAAATTTGGAGGTGAGAGCTAAGAGTTTGTGTGGTGAGACTGATTGTCCACTTTCCCTTTAATGTTCATCAAGAATTCAGAAACTGTGGGGCTGAGCATGGCAAGAATCCTGGTATCAAAAGCAGCAAAGCTCTTTCTTGTGGCTGCTGTGAACTACATGCACTGTGCCAGGAGGGGCTGTTAATCTTGGACATAAGCACAGTTACACCCATCTTCACATTGGAGATGCCTTTTGTCTTAGATGTACCAAATGCTTGGTTGGGCATCCAGTCCTGCAGCTCCAGGAGTCTACAGCCTTTTCATATTTTAAATTTTTTTTTCTTTAACAACTAATGTTGAGACAAACACAATTCTTCAACCAGGACATCCTCAGAGTTAGAGGATGTTCAGTGGAGCAGCTCAGGTATCTGACACTAAAGGCTGAGGTCAGTTTATATGGGCTTCTTTTAAGACACTGGATACTTGTCTTCTGTGGCTGGTTGTTCTCCCTTCTGCATGCAATTACAGTATTTGAAGAGATGAAGGTTGAGTATTTTGTTTAAATTTTTCTTTTTTTCTTGGCCTCTGCCTCCTGTGGTTTTTGTACCCTTCTTCCAATTTCCACTCTTAGGGTGTTTGTTTTTTTCTCAGATGATCAGCAGCTGTTTCCCTGAAAGGCCTTAGCCCTCCTAATCACGGGCACATCCCCCAGGTGATTAAAGCACCACAGCTATAGGGTATATTCCTCTGGTCTGTGTGTAACTGGTTTTTTGTGTGAATTAAGAACATGACTGCTCTCTGGGGCATCAAACCTTTTTTAAAATAAAGACTTTTGGGAAAAAAATACTGCAGTGTGGCGTGTGTACAATTTTCCTTGTTGAGCATGAAAGGAAGGTTAGTTTTTACAGTTGCTCTGGCTTTGAAAGCACCTGAGAGGTGCCAGAGCCCGGAGAGGGAGAGACGGATGCTCAGCGCCTTTTACGAAGCGCTCATCTTGCAGCAGCAAAGGGAGTCATAAATGAAGAGCAGAGCTCCCTGAGATGAAGCAAACAAGTTTTCCTTAAGCTGTCGGGCATCCCTGCTGCGCTGCAGGCCACCCCCGCTCCCCTTCGGGCCGTCCCCGCGGCCTCCCTGCGCGCCCCGCCGCCGCCGCTGGGTGTCAGTGAGCCTCTGGTTTAGCGCCCGCCTGCCTCCTTTAGAAAGTTATTCCTCCCCCGCCTTTTCCTCCTCCGCCTTCTTCTTCTTCTTCTTCTTTTTCCCTCTGTTGGAAAATACTGAGATTAGATTTACACTGAAGACGGCAACTTTGCAGCGACGGCAAGGTTTTGAGCTTAAAAGACAACCGGACAGACTCAGAAATGGTGATTGTAGTATTTAAAATGTTGGTTTGAAATGTAATTTAACTCCGGTCTGGTCAGATCCACCGACTGATACTCTAATCCCAAGTGAAGCTTCTCGTTGATTTAAGAAGCTTCTGTTGGACTGTTTTCTGGACACAGAAGAAAAAACCAGAAAGTGGATAGCTTTTTCTTTCAAGAGTTGAAAGCAGCACTCGTTTGAGGTTTTAAGAAGATTTAGAGAATGGGGATTGATCTGCTAACATCAGAGAAGAAATCTGGTGGCAAATATCAAAACTTCATAGAATACTTTACCACTGACAGATATTATTGACTATCACCTTCCTGGGTTAACAAACACACTCATTGCTTATTCACAATTTTTAGGTGCACAAAAAGTAACCTCTAAGTTTGACCATGAGAGGATAGAATTAGGAATAAAATTCCACCTGGCTCTTTAAAACTCTTACTGAGAAAAAGCTTAGACAAGTAAAGGAGCTGCTTCATCATAACCCTTCAAAATGTGCTGAGCCCCAACTACCTGTAATACTACCTGATAATTACATGCAAAGGCCTGGGTATCAAACACCTGACCCGACCTTGTTGTCACCTGGTAAATGTCAGCACATAGCAGAATTTCCTTAGAGCAGTCCCAGGGAGTTTTCACCACAAGCCCAGGTAAGAGAAGAGAAGCAGGGGAAAGAATCACTGTCAGAGAAGGAGAGGGTTTGAGTGTTGCTTCTGCCACTGAAGACTCTCTGAGGAAACAGAAACTTCAAAAGCTTTTGAAGGGGCTATTTGGAGGGAAAACCACTTCCAGCTGTCAGCTTATATGAAGGTGAAGCCCTGTATCTAACTCTGCAGATGTGCTCAAATTGTGGTTTTTGTGGGAAGTGGTAAGACAGAGAGATAGATGGCAAAAAGCAGACATTTTTCTCATTGCCTTCTTTGATTCACATAATTGTTATTTGAATTCTAGTACTATATTAAAAGCAGTGTTTCATGCATATGCCATCTCAAAGGATCCCAAGCAATTTATTATAGACTTTACATCTATAGGAAGTGATTTACCCTCTGTGGAAATGCAGTTACCTCTGGAGTGAAAAGCAGCAACTGTTTGAGATCACACAGCCAAAGGACCTGATAATTTAGCTTTGGACATTTCAGTGTCATGTGGAAATCATAGAGGGGAATTCAGAGAAGTGCGAAGTCATTTCATAACTGAGGAGGAGTGTGGCAGGTAACACCCTTGCCCCAAGAACTGAAAGAGCCTTTAAAAGCCATCAGTTACAGCATGCTGCAAACACAACAAACTCCTACTGAATTGCAAAAATCTGTAGCATTTATATTTTCCTTAGAGGATTTTTGTCCAAGTTCTGGCCAGAGTCAAGTCTTTTGTAACTTGTGAGAGCTGTCAAGATCAGAGCCCCAGGTGGTACAGCTGCAGGCCATGTTTAATAGTTAATGTTGAACAATGTTATATTTGTATCCTGTTATTCACACATTATTGGAAATTTGTGAATTTTTAAAAAATATGCTGTTGAAGACTGGACAAAACCTCATTTAGCCTACATTTTGCTGCTCTGGAGAATATTTGTATATAGTCTTGAATGCCCCAAGCAAATGTTGTTCAGTTAGTCAGCTCTACTTGATGGGATTATAATTTGAAAGCCTGTTCTAACTTTTGCTCAGAAATATCTGTCTTGGCTGCAATGCAGAGTGCACACCAAGGTTGCAAGGCTGACTTTTCCTTTGGGTTTGCATGCATGATTCCTCTTGATTCAGCTGAAGCTGATCGTGCATGAGCCCATTGGAGCTGAGAACCTCAGCTGAGGTGTCACTGACCACAAAATGCCCCCTCCTCAGCCTTCAGCTCAGCCTTCCAAGATGCAAAGGGATCAGTTTAGAGCTGTCTTTTTGGAGCAACTCATTCTTGCTGGGCCAACTTCCTTTTTCTGTTCATTCCGTTGTGTCAGGAAAGAAGATTAGAAATAGGTAGCTGGCCAATGGATATGCCATGTAAGCACTGCTAAATTAAGCAGGAAGCAGAACAAGTGGGCATCCTATCACTGAAGCAAAGACTGCTGGAAAAATGAAACTGTTTTGTTATGGTGGTGTTTGATGTCTGGTGCCTATGCTGGTGAGTCTGGGCGAGTGTCAGTACAGAGGCAATGCAGAAAGTCAAACTTTGATAGTGACAGAAGTCTGCAGAGAGCGTGGGCACAGACTGAAATATCATGCTTAGAAGGAAACATACAACAGGACAGATTGAAACCTGCTTTGGGCTATGAAGGACACCATTTTCTGCTGACAGAATCGCAGGGTCTAGGAAGAAATGTGATGAGAAGATCCTCTCCTTTCATGTGCATCAGTTGAATTGGCCACTTGGCAATTTATAACCTCTATTGCAATATCCATTTTTTTTTCCCTCCCCTTTCCAGAAGCCAGGCCCTGCTTTCCAAGAAGTGGCTCAGCACTGGAAAATGTGGATAGCCCAGGTGCTATGCTAATCAGATAGATGTTATTTTGGGGTGGGTGGGTAGGTACAATCTGCCATTCAAAGGAACATGTGTATATGGATGGCAGGAACTGGCTGGCCATGAGTAGTTGCACCTGCATGTCTGGGAGATCAATATGATTGTAAATGCTCCTCTAGTCCCATGTAACAAGAGTCCCTGTCTCTCTCCCTTAATAACCACAGAAGTGTACATCCACAGTAAGAGATATCCCATACCTAGGGAAATAGAACCAATAACTTGGGGGGGAAAGAAGCTGCCATTACATTGATTTTACAAATAATGAGCAGAAGATCAGAAAAATGGCTGCCTGTGGAGAGTCAAGACTAAATTACAGGTGCTGAGATTCCCTTCTTCTCTGAGTTGTATTTATGGTTTTTTTTACAGACTCTGCTGTCTCTGATTTATCATGAACACTAGCCTCTTCTCTTATAGTTTTTCCCATATTTTTTTTTCTTTTCCTTTTCACCATTTCTTTTTTGTTTCTCCCTGTGTCTACTTTTTTTTGAAGTAGACCCAGGGAAGTCCATGTTGATAGCAAGTTGGAAATTGATTTTAAACACGACTTCTCATTCTTACTCCACATCAGTTTATTTATTCATTTTTTTGGATCTATTTTTTCCAGTTAAGAACTGTGTAAATAGCCCTAATGAGCCTTGAGGGCTCTCATTTGCTTAGAGAGCTTAAAACAAGCTGGGAAGTCTCCAAGCACAGAAGGTAAAAAAGATACTTTAACTAGAACTGGTCAAATAATTCATCACACATTGTTTGTGAGACTTGTTGTGCTTAATTGTTGTTGTGTGGCTTTTATACTTGTATTTAGGTATTACTTTTTGTAAGAAAACCTTGGTCTATAACTTGTTCAAAAGCTGGTCATTTTTGAGTATTTTGCAATTTCTCAGTTCTTTTATGGGATTGATCACCTGACTTATACTGTGTTGTGTTTTTTTTCACTGAAGCAATTTTTGCCTATTTGCATATAACCTATGACAAATAAATTTCATTTCAATGTGAATGATAAAAAATACCCCTCTGTTACTGGGATTTCCACCCAAATTCACCTAAACTGGCATTCATGGTGTTTTTTACTGCTTGCACAAAAAGGTTAAGTCTTGCCCACCTGTTTACTGCTAGGGAAAGAGAGGAGATGTATCCATCAGGAAAGCAAATCCATGAATGTGGCAGCACACACTGCACATGTTTTAGAAGCTCTTTGTTTTGCATTAAACTAATTTTTTTCTCTTGTTGGCCAGTTTACTGTGCAGTGGAGGTTGCACACAGATTGTGTCTAATGACACCATGATCTGCCAGTCCATACAGTTTCTTCATGGATCAAATACTTTCTGAGTGTACGAGGTGAGATTATTTAATATAAAAGCATATGGGGAAAACACCCTTGAGCCACGTTTTCTGAACAAGATCTCTGTCTCTCTCTCTCACAGAGAATGACTCTCTGTTCCACTTCCCCTGTATTATCTTACCTACACAGCTCCTTGGGAACTGCATGGCTGAGCAAGGATGCTTTGCTGCTCGAACAAAGCCTGGCATTGTCCAAGGGGCAGACACACAAATCTGGACCTCGCCCCTGGAAGAGAGCAGAGTGACCCTGAACCAGAGCTCCCCCAAAAGCAAAATGCAGCAGCCACTTCTCTGACCTAGGGTTTGTTCCACAGCCCCTTCTGAGAGATGTTAACCTCCAGCTAGTATTATCACATATAAAAACAGAGGCTGAACAAAAATGTCAGAGCAGAGCTCCTGTTGGTTGTGTGGAAAATATGGGAATGAAATCAGTTTGTACATTTTAACTTTGGGAAAACCTCAGCCCATGGGTGCTGAAGCAATTCTTTCTGTGTAGCCCTGGCTGACTGTGCTCAGCATAACCCTGAAATCTAACAAATGCTGACCTTGCTCGTAAAAGCAATACATTGTTTTTAAACATTAGTTTCCTATTCCTGACAGATAAGTTGAAAAGTTAACAATGCACTAAGGCTGTAAAATGTTGGCCAGAGTTTAGATTTCACCTCTGTTTAACTTTTTGTCAACAGATTGGCATTTTCCTCCCCATTCAGAACAGTTGGGTTTTGCTTTCAGCGCTGAGTAATAGCTCTTAGATGCTCTCTCACGCAGAGATTTGAGTTCAATATTAAAGCATTGATAACACTCTTATTATCAGAAAGACATGGCCTATGGGCTCAGAGGGAATCTAAAACAGCTCTTTCAGCGCAATAAAAGAATAGTTCTACATTATGTGACATGGAGTTCCCAGATATATTACTTAACCAGATCACGGCATGCTAGCAGATTCAGGCCCATGCAGGCCTGCTAAGTCTTTCTGAAATTACTTCCTTTCAAGAAAACAGTGCCCCAGTGCAAGATATCTTTGCTAGCACAGTGGGTATAAATGACTGCTCCTGCAAGTTAAACTGCACAGCCAATGCTCCCTGGGAGAGGCCCTGTTGGTTCGGCAGGGTGGCAGAATCGTGCCGCTGGGACTTCAAGAGTTAACGATGTTAGCTGGGGGCTATGTTTCAGTCGCCGTACTTTGTGCTGTGCTGGGTTTAAACGCTGTTGAAACTAAGTTAAGGGCAGTGCTGAATATCAGTATATCCACTGAGCCAAGGAGAGCCATTTATTTTTAATTGAATTAAATTGCTCACAAAATGAAAGTAGCATACTTTCATTAATATTTCATTACTTACAGTGTTAAACAATGATCACAAAGAAAACTTTGCTGGTGTCTTTTCTGTCTCTGAATTTTTCTGTTACTTTATTACATGAGATGGTCCTGTTGGCCTTCCTGTGATTTGAATGTTTAGTGCTACCAAGGCTGAGTGCTGCTGCTGGGTTTTGTAGGCTGAGGAACAAACCTGAACCTTGGTGCTGAAGCTGCTGTGGAGTTACAGCCAAGGAAGGAAGAGAGGGAGGTTTGCAGCCAGATCAGAGAACATGGTTCTTTCTTCACAAAAGAAGGGGTTCCCCTTAGCACTAGGCAGAAAGTCATCCATAGAAGCATCAGTGTCTCGTCTGGAGCAGGCAAATGCTGTCATGGCTACTGCCAATACTCTTTATTATTTCAGTGAGCTCTCTGGTTCGTGGAGGCGAAAGAAAAAGAAGTGGCATTTTCCTTCCAATCCAAAACCAAAAGTTAAGCATGATTTAGATATCTGTGAAATTAAAACCAGACTCTGCTTGCACATTGCCAAGGAACTGAGTTGCTGAGGGAATCAGTTATGCCTAAAATTTGCATTGCAACTCTTAATTTCATGCTATGAATGTGGGCCATTGTTTTCCTCAGTGAGGTGCACTAGACGTGTATATGTATTCTTCCACCTATTTGTATTAAGCTCAGCCAAGTATTTATGCAAAAAGGCGAGGCATTGTGATCACAGCAGAAATCACCATGGATGGTGCAGACCTGGCCAAATTGGCAAATTCCTCCGTATGTTTCCTTTCTTTCGCAGCAAGCAAATAGGTAAAAATTACTAGAGGCATTGAAGGTTCACAACATTTATTTTTGTGTTCAGTGTTCTATTTAACATAATCCAGTCCAGACAGAAATGAACCAAGTCCTGAGACTTGAGGTCCAGAGGTGTGAATGATCTAGTTGCTTGTAGTGCCGCTAGGCTGGTTTATCTCACTGGGGCTTTCGGCAGTGTTGGATGGATTGAATTGGAGCTATAACTTTGAGGGTTAAATGTGTATTTGATATGCTTTCAGTCAAGACTAACTCCTCTGTTCTTCACAGCATAACCTTACATCATTCATAGAAAAGGTAATGCTATTAAACCAGAGCAAGGAGCTACAGAAAGCACCTTCTAAGTGAAGACGGTGTGGTATTTTCTCCTCAAAAGTTGTCTGTAGTTTGAATGTTGCTTAAGAAACTACTCAGCTCCTCATTGCCATGCTGACTATGTCTTCTTGATTCAGAAAGCACTTATTATGGTAGGAAATGGCAGACCTGCTGTTTCAAAGTGACATTCAGACTGTGAATGTGGGCAGTGAATGTCTTCTATTAAGGTTTAGGTCCATCTTCTCTCAGCCTCCCTTTACATGTAGCTTCGGGTGCTCAGATCTTTTGGAGGTGTAATCTTTCCTTGTCTTGGAGGAAGGAAGTGGTAATTCCTTTGGGGTCCCATTGGAAAATGAAGAAGTCATCAAGAGAAGGGAAAAATGTCAATAAGACAGTTCAAGTAGCACATTTCCAGGCAATCGTGCTACTTTTAGTGTGTTAAAGTCAGTTGGCCTTTGGACAAATGCCTCGTCATAACACCACCCGAGGTGTGTGATAATGGCCAAGAAATGCTCTACCTGTCATGTCTTATTGCTTAAATATTTATGCTTATGACATTTGATTCCTACACTCTATATGTCATCAGAATGTTTCACTCACAGTAGATATGTCATCACCCACCAGGAACAGCTGACACTAAGGATTAGAACACTTTCAAATTAAAAATCCCTAAACAAAGAAATGACATGCTAGTAATTGTCTGGGGTAGTATAAATCAAATATATGATGATATGAACTAATAGATTTATTACATTAAGCTGACCCAGCCATTTAATTTGATGATTCTTGTGCCTCGCTTAACTCTGTGAGGAAAGCAGAGAAAGAATAGGACTTGTATTAGTGGTACTTCTTATTTTGATGAAGGTCAGGATGTATTTCCTCTCAGTGCCACCCTAAAGGAGTCAATAGGGAAGAATACAAATTCAGTGGCAGAAATTGCCAGAGAGAACTAAGTGTGCAAAATGAAATCCTCCTGCCAAGCAGTTTCTGTCTTGAAAGGCTGTTTAAAAATGTTCCCAGTGCTTCCAGTACAACGTTGGGTGACTCTCAATAGGAGGTTGGCATCAAACAGACATTAGATTTCCAGCTGCTCCGTACAGGACAACCCCCAAACTTCTGGATAGAGGAGCTGGTGCTCCTGACCCTAGCCCATGTTTCCCTGCTGTAGGTCAGGAGGAAGAGATGCCCACCCTCTGAGCCTCCAGCTGTGCCCAGAGCAGCAATCCTGCCTCCAGGGGACATCTAGAAACCTTTAGCTGGGCAGGGATGCAGCAGAGGTGCTCAGCCTTCAGCACTGCTCTAGCAGCTGCTCTTGGTCTCTGCTGAGGCAGCCACGGGTGCAGCCATTCCACAACTTAGGTATGGAGCCACGGGCTGCCAGCTGGATCACCCTAGTGCCAGATGTTTTTAATTGGATAAAAAAGCTGAAATGCTGATATTTTCTAATGAGCCACTATATATGAATGCTGCTGCCCTTCACTGAATAGAGTCAAAGCTGGTCAGTTCTGTGTTTGAAGGCAGGGCTACTGCTGGCCTCCCTTTAGACCAAGCGCTCACGAAAAGTAAGGTCTCACCTCTCTCATTAGTCACCAGGGTGTGCACTGTAATCACAGCAACTAATCCTCTGGTTGTATCCAGACATGTCTGTTAGGGGTCTTTTTTTCTCTAGCATTCACCAGTATTGAATCTAAATCAGGACATGGACACGAGTAGGACAAGAGTGTAAGCTCATGCCACATGTGAAAACACACAAATTGAAATAGATATATGATTGAGATAGACTGAAGATGCATAATTTCCATCTTAACTGCTCCTCTGCCATTTATAGTCCAGTTAAAATAAACATTAATAATCAAAACATTAATTGTTATTAAAAGATAAAACCAAATAGGTCTAATATTTTGATGCTTGAAGAATGTTATCAGTTTATGGCTATAGAACCATTTCTGGCATTCTTCAAGCAAAATTTTCCCCTCAGAGCTGTGTGGCAGAACGTGCCCTGAGACAATGTGCTCTGACTACACACATGTAATGCCCTTTGATATTAATGGGGGAATCCAGAACACTGGATCTGCTCTATGGCTCTAAGTGAAGGATTCTTCCTTTTGTGTCAGAGTCGCCTGTATCAGCGCTTTCACTCATGGATTCTGTACATCTCCCTCAAACCAGCCCAAATAAAGCCGGCACCACGTGATCTGTCCTGGCACTGGCTCAGCAGGGTGGCATTGAACAGCTATATATATCTGGCACAATGTGGCTTGCACACTGCGTGTGGATGTGAACGTACGCGACAGCTCGCCCCGAGAGGCCCTGCTCACCCACAGAACACGGGCCAGCAGTCGCCCACGGCCACTGTCACAGCAGGAGCGACTGCCTTCCATACCTGCTGCTCTGCACGTGCCCCTCCTGCTTATAAAGTTATCAAATGGGATGCCCTTCTCTCTAATAAAGGGGTTATCTGAGGGGAGGGAGGGGACGTTGTTTTGGCTGGAATTTCACAAGGCACAGGTGGTACAACCAGCTGCAAGATCTTTAGTTCTTGTTGGCTGTACACCAGCTCTTGGTCTTTTCATAGTTCTTTCACTGGTAGTGAAGGAGGAGGAGTGGCAGGAAGGGACAGTGGGCCCTTGATGATGTTGTTCAGCATCAGCAGCTGTCTCAGGTTGGCATTAGGCTCTGGAACAGTTCCTCAGGAGGTGTTTATGCTGAACCGTTCCCTGGTGACACTGGACGCGATAGCAGAAATGGTAATGCAGCAAAATGCTTTCTGAAAAGAATCCATGCAAAAGTCTGCCCCATCTCTGAATTTCCCTGTGGAAAACCATCTTTTACTTTGTAAGCTGCCTGGGGTGGTACAACAAACAAAAGCTATTTCTCCACAGAAAAGGATAGATTCTTCCACCATTGCTTCCCCTGAGTGATACGGCATAAACTGTGGAAATGGACATAGCCCCCAAGCATATGCCTCTAATTAACCAGTTATTTCTGAGGCTGCTGAGAGTGGGAATTACTGGAGATAAGGAGCCAGATCTCGGGTTTACACAAGATGGCATGTTCCTGAGAGAATAGAAACAAAACCCAAATAATGTCAGGATGTGGAATTAGAAAGAATGCAAGCTCACAAGAAGGGAAAACAGTTTAAAGAAAAGAAATGGTTTAGGGAAGAACTAGGAGGAAGCTGGCAATTGCTTCTACAGAAAGCTAGGGGTTTCCCAAGTGGTACAAGAATTCTATAGGGAGATTAGACTAAAAACTTGAGTGTAAATAACACAGGGACTATTTTTCTCAGACTTCTATATTCTACCATTCTTCATCTCTGAAATGCCTGTGGACATCACAGGACATTAACTTTGATGGCAGAATACATTGAGAAGCTGTTTGTATTGGAAGCCCTGTTTGATTTCTCCCTCTGTTAGTGTGTATTCGTGTATGGTCTCAGAGGGCTCCTTGGAAAAGTTCCTTTGAACTTTCACGACACTTTTTGACCACAGAGGTATGAAATGTAAGGGACCTCCTGGAGGTCATCTTGTTTAGCCTCAGGCTCAGTGCACAACTATTACTAACTGGCCAGATAATGTCAAATCTGGTTTTTGGTTTTGTTGTTTTTTTTTTTTCTTGATGAGTCTTGAAAGCCTCCATGGACAGAGACACCAGCTCTTGGGTAGCTTGTTCCTGCACTGGGAACTTACTGCTCCAGTGAGTAAATATTCCTTATTGTCTATTCTGAATCTTCTGAGCCACAGCTCGTGGTTATGTTGCTTGGAATTGAAAAAAAAAACTTTTCAAACGACATTAAAGTGCTGATATAAAGAGCAGTTCTTTAATGAAAGCTTTCAGGTGCACAAAATATAGCTATGTGCATGTGTGGCATCAGATTATCATCATTTTATAAGTTTAATTAATTAGTGTATCTAGCAAGTACATTTGATAGGAGATCAGTTGTCTTGGGAACCCACCCTTGGATCTGCCCTATTGGAAAGACTCCAAGGGGTTCTTCGCCCTATATTTTGTTATGTCTCCCAAGTGCTGGTGTAAAATAAGATGTCCTTGTTAGAAATTCTTTTCTAGGAAATAAGACTAAATAGAATTTCAAGAATGTGACATAATGTGTTAGAAAGGGTAATCTGCTATTCTGAAGTGTAAGTAAATGCTAGAAACTATACATCTATAGGTTAAAAATCTACAAAGCTACAAATATATAAAAATACATATAAAAAGCAAAAAACTTTTAGGCATCAGTTATTACTCCTTGGTTTACTGTTTGGTACTCCCAAGAAGAGCAGCTTGGTTGTCCTTGTGATACCCTTCAAACACTGACTTTGTGACTACCCTTCAAATATTGACTAGAGACCTCCCTTCCCAGCCTCCCCTTCACCTTCTTAAATAAAACCAGTTGCTTCAATCTTTCCTCAACACTCATGTGCTCATGATCCTGGTCTCCTTCTTCTGGGACCTTTCCAGTTTCTCTTTATCCTCTTTGACTTCCAGAGTCGAGGGAGTTGGTATTCCAGATGGAATAGAGGGGGATGAAAATTTCCCTTTGGTCTGCTGGTTGTGCTCTTAACATAGCATGGTATGAGCTTGCTTTATGCTTCCTTGGGAGAGGGTAACTCCTAGAAGTAAAAGGTTTAGACCGGTGATATTTGGCCTCTGTCTCATGGCTATGCTCAGAAGACTCCCAGCAGTGAGACATGGAACTAACAAAGAACAGATTTGGGGAAAGAGGTTTAGAATATTTTACACTGATTTTCTGAAACGAGGACGTGCCTGTGTACCATGAGCAAGCAAAATGCAAGTGGACTGCTAACAAAGTGAATCCTGCTGAAGCCACCTCGACACTTCAGAAAATGTGGCCCTGGGTTCGCCTCAGTCAGCTTTCTTTTTTCTGCTCTCGTGTGCATAGTGTATTGTGGAAAGCCAGATAAGAGCATTTATTCAAATCCAGCAAAAATAAAGCTCCTCTTTCTCTGCTAAAACAGGTTTAGATTTGTATCCTGCAAACTGATACAAAAAGCCTTGCTTCTCCACACAAGAAAAGCCCATCTCTGGGAACATTGAATATACAGAACGTGTGAATAAAAAGAGGGGATGTAACATTTGTGAGATGCTTGTGACAGCCACTCGGCAAATGAAACACATGTATTATGACAAAATCACAAACTGCTGGCTTGGCAGATTCCCTGGGAACGGGCGGGGAAGGTGATAGCTGCTCGAAAGTCAGAGAAAGGATCAATATTGAATAAATCAAAACAAATATGTGATAGGTTCTGAGAATGATATAAAAATTAAATACCAGTGAATTTGAGGCACAAAAATATCCAATTACCAGGCTAGTGCTACAGTCACTGTCACACTGAGAAAAGGGAAGGGCGGAATGAAATTACTGAGGGGGTAATAGCTGGAGGTGGTTCTGATGTTTACACACAGAGCCCCTCTCAGTACACTTAGCACAGGAAGATGTTTCCTGCTGCTGGTATTTTATGAATAGAGAGGTTGAAGCACTGACCACAGTTCTCGTATTTGTCCTGGTCCTCCATAGGAATCCAGTGCCTGTTCCCTTTCCCTCTGCCATCCATGCCTCTCCCAGCCTTTCACCGTGCTTGATTAAAGCCCAGCAAAGGAAATGGCCACTTAGTCATAGAGGGATCAGCTTCTTTGTGGAGAGAATCTTCAAACTTAATGCAGTGCAAGAGGAGAAAGGCCTCTGATACTGGTGGAAGACTGGGATTTTCCTGCTTAGAAGCACTTTCCATTTCCAAAACTCCTCTTTACTGTGCATTTTTCTTCCAAATCTGCCTGCTTGCATAATTTTGTGCATTCTCAGGTGGTGTCCTCATCTTTTAAATTTTGTTTGCCTTTCATTTTACATTAAAGCACTGAAATAGAAGAAGCCATTACCACAAGCTTAGTCCTATATGGACTCTGTGCTGGCTATCTACTAGGAGAGAACCTCACTCTAGGAAGAAGTCTTCCACTGGAGACAGATTAAGGTTCTAGGGATTAATTTCCTGGAGAAAATAGCATTTTCTTTCCTTGTTCTGAAGTCAGTTCAAGTCACTGAATACAATACCTGTGTCAGTATTTGCTAGTATTTCTCATTTGTCTCATAACTGTGTTTAGTGAGCTAGCTGCCCTATAACCCTAGATGAAGAGAGCACTGATGTTCTGGAGAGTTTTAAATTGCAACCCCATGCCTACAATCTCCTGCCACCTTTCACTGCTGTGACTTACTCACATGTGAAATACATGCTCATAAGTATGTGATTTTAGAAAATATTATCCATAATAAAGAAATGAAACCTATGTCTTTCCAAACTTTCTTCGCTGATATTTTTCTTCCTCTTCATTGTATCTCTCAGAAATCCGACATGCTGAGTGGTGCACGTTGATTTATGTTCCTCTAATGCAAGAATATCAGTGAACCTAGCAGAATGTATGGATTTCCTTTTATCCTTAACTGAGCACATAATATCTTAGTAAAATGAATATATACCATCTCTAGCCTACTGAATTTCCCTCATATTTTTCACATAACTTTACCTTACTCTTTCTGTATTTCATTGAAGTAACAGCTTGCCTTAGTTTATTTGTAAGGCCATCCATGCTATCATATTACTGCAGATTCTACTGCAGATAAAGATGAGGAGAAAGTGGAGGAATTGAAGGAATGGATGCAAGAGTAATGTTTATGAAGCACACTGAGATAACTTTCAATGGAAGATGCTGTAAAAGTGCAAAGCTCTATTATTATTGCTATTATTACTTTATTATTGGTGGTTACCACACAGATCTCTGACTGGATGAATTAAACTCAAATAAAAGCAAGGACTGATTTCAGCTATTCCTTACTTAATCCTATAAACAGTCAATTGATATCTTAATATATATTGCTGCTGCTCCTGGCCAGGAAGTCATGGGAGGAGATAAGGTATTATTGGTTTTATCTGCTGTATGCCTTACATAGAGGGCAAATCTAGTTTTTCTTTTGTGTGGAAATATCTTGACATTTAGCTGGGGTCCTCTGATCTTGAGGCTTGAATTTTGTGGTGGAATGCATCAATATATGGAAATTTGGGGCTTGGATGTAGAATAAAAGTGGCATTCTAACTTAACACTGAAAAGGCAGGGAATTGCCCTTTGTTTTCAAGTGGAATCTACCTAAGAATTTTTCCAGGTGGGGAAAAAACAGTGTGTGACTAATATGGACCTTGTTTTCTATGCTGAAGTGGTGCATGGGGTAGCTCTGATTAGTGCAGGTCTTGGAGGAGGTGCCTGAGCAATGGCTTATACAGATAAGCTGCTGCTACAGTGCACAGACTGAAACCTCACTTGATGTGAGCTGATCTAACACTGCTAATGTCATAGATACATAGATATATATCTATATAAATAAATATCTATATAGACATATAAATACATATCTCTTTATAAAAATATTCTTCAGAATTCTTTTTTAATTTGGAAAATTAATTTTTATTAGGTAAAAGAGGAGGAAGCACTGCTCTGCTCCATTGCCAAGGAGAGAACATTTGGGACTGCAGCCCTGAAGTCCTGTGCTCTCCAGTGCCCATTGTGGGCTCATGTAGGTTTTGGGGATGTTGAAGAAAGAAGATTGGCCCCTTCATGGTTCTGTTAGAGCTGTTTATAAGGTGCTGCAGGGACCCCAAAGGTTGGCCTCAAAGTTTAGGAGGAGGAAACCATGGTTTACTTCTGTGCTCCACAGAAGTTGCTCCAGCTCAGTCAACTAGTTTTGTATTTCTTGCTGAATTCAGCTGCTTAGTGGACCTTTATTAGCATGTTAAGGCCTTCATGATGCAGAACCCAAGCTTGGGATGGGGTCAGCAGGTGTGCCCCTGGATACCAACTGCCTGGCTGGGAATAGGTTGTACCAGATAAGAACACTGCCCTCTTTCTCCCTGAGCCCTCTATGTCTCACTTATTTTTTGGGGTGTACAAAAAAATATCCTTCTGCATCCCTTTCAAACAAACCCATTTGAATCAGACCATTGAGGCAACAAAATCCCAACTAGGAGCAACAGGGGAAAAAAAAAGCACACAAGCCACCACCATCCCCCACTTCCCAGCCATCATCCTTTGCCATGAACTAAAAACCAGCAGCTTCACTTGATTTCATTTTTGGTAATAACAACAACAGAAATTTGCATCTGGGCTGACAATGTGGATACTGTTAGCCCAGTGTGATTTGAAATTGGCAAGTTATAGCAACCCTCTGGAAAACCAGGATTTACAAGGGAATGCTGACAAACACTTAACTACAGTGGCACTTGCTCTATACTATATAACACATAAAACAGTGAAATGGAACATAAGTCTCTTCTAATTATTGAAAATATTTTGGGGCTGCCTTGTGCTAAAACACTCATTTCATCTTGCCTTTCAGATGATTTTTTTCTCTCTCAAACCAAATTTTGTTCTAAGCCACCTATCTTTAAAAAAAAATTTCTGCTAATAACCATTAAAAGAGCAGCATTCTGCATCTGATTTTTGGAAGGCTGTGTATAATAAGAAGAATTTCAAGGCTATGTGGACTTGCATGACACCATATTATTGCATGAGTGAAAAAACAATACTGAATGGTAATAACCATTTGTCAGAGGCAGCACGGAGGATTATATTATAACCCTTTGTGTGTGTGTGTGTTTATCCTATATAAAGCAATCAGACACCTTCCAATTTCCAAACACCTGATAATGCTAAAGTTTATTTTATCACAGCCAAGGTTATATTTTCTTTCACTTCATAGTGATCCTAGGAAGAAGAGGAATAATGGATCGGGAACCTATTATAGCTATTCTGTGTTAAACAGCCAAGTAAAGGGCAAATATAGTTCTGTAGTGGAATCAATCACTGAACCCATCAGTGGGAATGACCCTCCTGGCCCCCACCTTCTTCCCCATGCCTAAGAATTTGCCATATTCAATCTTTAGGCTCTGAACCCAAATGCCCTTTGAAAGTGAATTTATGATCACTTCATCACACTGTCTATTAGCTCACTTTCTAACAAATAGGATTGAGAAATATATGGCAGGAACTGCAATGGCACATTTCCAACTAATGGTTAAAATGTCAGGGTGATAATGTACAAGTGCATCTGCCCTCAAACACAAAATCAAACGCAGCTTTACAAGGGCTGTCGCCATTCCACTTTAGTTAAAGACTTGCAAGCTTCCTTCTTCCCTTTTGCAGGGCTGCAGTTTGGAAGCTGCTGCATCTCATCAGGGCTCGGTTTGCCAGTGCTGTACTGTACTTCATTAGGCAGCTCTATTTAATGGTTTCAACAAAAGCCATCATTTTAGCCCAACTGCCTTGACTAAATTAAAATTTCCAATCTCTGTTTTAGTGTTCTGCAACTGATGTATACATAAGCAAAACTGGTCAACATCTGCCAGGGGGTTGGCCAAAAGTTCTGTAAAGATGTACTTCACATTTCTGAAGCATGTGCAAAGTAACAACGTACTTATCCTCCTGAGGGCTCTCATGATTTTACTTCACCATTTGTTCAGACACACTTTAGCAGCATATAAGCCATACAGTTGATTCTCCCCTTGGTTGCAGTTTTATCTGTAGTGTCATTTTGAGTAATTGGGGTATGGTAGCTGATCAACTTTCAGGTTTCTCATTGGCAGAAAGGGACTGTATTGGCACCAAGAAAGAATATGATGGGTCCTCTCGGTGCCTGAGCAAGTGTCCCTCTTTTGCACTTGGCTACCCAAGGCCATTAGAAAATAAGCTTAATAAAGCAACTCAGTGTATACATCTTAACTATTCCCAGCCAAGGGGATGCAGCTATAGAAGAAATATTTTAAACCAATATGAAAGATGGTAAATGTACATATTTAGTCAGTGATCTGTGAAAGTTTTTGAATTAGTTTTTAAAGCTTTGTTAAGACCAGAACGCACAGATGTTGAAAACAAGTTCAGATGTAGCGACAGATGGTATTTGATTATGAAGCAGACTGTTCATATAATACAAAGATGCTGCTTCTGCCATACACAAGTAACTGCAGAGAGTGCAGTAGAAATTTTGGAAGGCAGAGCAGTTCAAGAGGTTCTTTGTGCGGCAATAACTTTCACGTTTTTCCAGCAGTGCTAGAATTAGGATAATTTTCTTTCTTTTACAGTCAACACCCTCACCCCCCTTCCCCCACTCGCCATTTTCTCCCCTGTTGTACAGCTCTCCTGCACTTTTTTGATCCTCTTTTCAGGTCATTTGAAATCAGATTAAGGATAACTGCATTTTATTTATATTTATGGAATAACAAAGTTCCTTAAGGTTAATAATAATAATAATTATTATATGTTGCTGACATTATCTATATAAAAAGAGTACCATATTTTGGCCAAATTCTGAATTTTGCAAGTGATGTAACCCTCTATCCAGAATTACTGGGCTGTTGTACATGGCTTTTGCTGGGGACAACATACCTGCCTGTTTGCTGGGGCTGGTGCCACGTTCACCTTGTCAAAACCATAGTCAACCCCCTGTCCACTTCCCTCCTCCAAAGAGCTGTGAGAAGGGCACTCAAATCTGGAAATACAGGGAGGGAGCTGCGTGAAGGGCAGGGGTGCCTGACACTTCACACCAGCTTCACCCCACTGCTGCGGTGGGGGGTCCTGACCCTTCCTGCCGCTGCCGTCCTCCAGCACTCCCTGGGTACCTTTTGGCCACTGGCTTTGGACCCCTTTGCCCTGAGCAGCCTCAGTCAGAACCCATCTGCCCAGCCCTTTGCACAGGGTCATTCTCTGGCAGAGCTGGCTTTCCCCCTTGCCCCACCAGAGCACCCCTTGACCTTCTCTTCTCCTGCCATCGCTGGGTCAGCCACCCTGTGCCGCCACCAGCAGCCGGCCGTGGCCTGGTTAAAGGCAGAACACTCTGGAAGTTTCTGGAAGGGCAGAAACACCGTCTAATCAGCAGCCTCTTCTTGATGGCAGGGAGAAATCTGACTCACAGGCAGGGGGAAATCCTCGGTTCTGGGAAAGCAAATGGCCGGGTAAACATTATTTTAACACATTGGCTCCGGCCACTCGCAAAGATGCAAAAGGATGCCAGGAAGCAAGGTTTCAGCTAGGAGATAAAACTGGCAGGGCAGCAGTGGGAGGGTTGTGCAATGTAACCCGGGGGCTTTGGGAGGGCCGTGCAGGACCCCCGTGCGCGGGCTGTTAACGAGTAACCGGCGTTAATGAGTAACGCGTGGGGCTGGCAGCGCCCGGCCGGCCTGGAGGAGCAGGAGCTGTTCCTGGCTCTGCAGTGGGCAGGTGGGGGGTCCTGGGGAGAAGGTGCCTCCATCCCGCATCTCCATTTCACTCCCTACAAAATGGGGACACACAGCAGGAACAGATTTGAGCGCAGCCTTTTGAAAGTGCTCACGATTTTTCCCTGTGGCGCTCAGCGAGTGGTGGAGCTCCCCCCGTCTGAGTTCTAGGTTTCTCCCAAAGCTGGGAAGTCACAATGCATATGTGAATCTCATTTTATATTATACTGCTTCCAAACACACACATTTTATTAGGAAATATTTGAAATACACCCCTTGACCCGAGTGTCCTTATGCTTCCGGACTGTTTGCAGCGTAAGACAAGCTCAGGGTGCCTGGTTTTCAGATAAGCCTTTGAAGCAGTTTAAACCTCTGCCTCGTGTGTTGTTCAAGATCCAGCCCTGACTGTCCTGCGGCTTTCTTAAATATACCAGCAACTAATTCCGTGCATGAGGGGCAGGTAAACCCCCATTCTGAATGGACAGGCTTCAGCCCGAGTCAGGCAGCCATGCAGTCCCTGGGGTGGTTGTGTTGTCAGAGCCTTGTGTGGGTTATTGAGAAATTGTAAAAATAATAATAAAAAAAAAATCTAAAGTGCCTCCACTTCAGAGAAATCTGGCCTTATGGTTTTGACTGGAGCATCATCTCTTCCTTTAAAAGCTCTGACCAAATTATTGAGCTGATAAACGATTTCCCTTGGTTTTACATGTGCTGGCATGAATTATCCTTGAGTGCTGCATATTAGGGTTGTTTTGTACTAAAAGGTGTTAAACACTTGTAATAAATATTTTTCCTTATTTCCCCTAGGACACTGTTCCATCTCTGGTTGGTGAAGCATAAAAAAGAGCTGTCATGCCCAGTTTTAATAGGCAATAGGATTTCAAGCCCCCAGAGTTGTTTCACAGTCTGGCAGTGGCCATAATGAAACTGGCCACTGTTGCCACAAGACTTTTTCCTCTCATGCGTTCTCCCCTGTTACCTCCCACAGCTGCTTGACTGGCAGGTCTCTTGCAAACCACAAACATATTTACATTGGAGCCAGTAGTATTTCTTTAGCTATCTGTGCCATCTTTCTCGTTTTTTCATTTTCCTTTGCCCAGACAGAGACTCAACCTTAAGCCTAATTTTAAAGAATAAAATTAAACCGTGCATGCAATTAACTGCATTTGGGTATGAACAGCAGTTCATTTTCATGTGTTTTGTTGTGAAGCAAATAGCTTGTTTGTTTGTTTGTTTGTTTTTTCACACTGATTCCCAAATAAATGGAAAAATACCACTATTCACTCGCCCAGGATTTATTCATGAAAATGCAATCACAGCCTCCCAGATTCTGGGCAGAGTGAGGTGGGGGGGTCCTTTCTCTGAAGAAGAGTCAGTGTCTCACTCTGCTCTGCAGCTCTGGAAAGAGTCAGGCTAACCTAAGCCAACAAGCATTCATTTGGGTGTCTAAAAATTTTTAATATTTAAATAAAAGATACCGCTTTCATCTTTTTGAGGAACAGGTATGGTAGTGGTGCTAATGAACTGTACACAAAAATGGGCACTGTGGCAATTGATGGATTTTCTGCACCCACCAATCCATCAAGCAGCTTCTCCAAATGCCCCTGCCCACTGAAAAACTGGGAGAACAGACAGGCCCTGCAATGCACCCAGAGGGTCAAACACTTGGACCAGGCAGGGAAACAGCCCTCCTACCCCCCAGCCCTTTTTATCTAGCAGCTCTGCCTTCACCCTGGGAGCCCTCCATCCCCACTCAACAACAGAATTTAACAAAGATTTAATTTTACATACTGTGTTCTCAAAACAAACACAGTGGCACGTTTTAAAAGTCACTTAGACGAGTCTGCTTGGGGAAGCACTGAAACCCATTGCAAAGAGTGAGGGACGTATTTGCCATTATTTCCCAAACGCAGTCAGTCGTATGCTGCCACTCTCCCTTTCCCTCCTAACAAAGAGGGAAGACTGGATCAGAAGGGATCATCTCCATAGAAATTGTGTTGGCACAACCTAGACTGGGCATAAATAAGGGTACAGACCAAGAAAACGAGAGCAATTAACCCTTTCAGGCTCTCAAATGACAAAATGCAGTCTTCCACATTCAGCTGCTCAGCAGTGTGATGTGTAAAAGACCCCAGTTGCCAGTGTTGGTCTCAGTGACATAAAATTGCTCAATTATTTGCCTTGCTCAGGGATAATTTGTGTCTTCCTTATGATTTTTAAGCTAGAACATAGTATCTTTCTTATTGTAAAAATTCCAGGTATTAGGGGAACTGAGGATTTCCAAGCACAGATGGCCAGATCTGCAGAACTTGGATCATTTCAGGGTGCTTGAAGCCTGGGAAAGTTGATTTGGCCCTCTGCAATGACAGGGACTACTTGCCAAGTTCCAGTCTAGCTCTGAACTCCTGCAGTATTCTGAGATGCCAATAGCTAGGATTTCTTATTTAGAGATCTGTGTGCTTTCCACTGCAGGGTAAAATGGCAAATAGTGTCCTGCATTTCACAGCACTAGTATATTTGGGAGAAAAACTGATAGGGGCACAGCGTGAGCTGGCAATTACCCATGCAGCTCAGATCCTTTGGTCCATTAACTGAGTACCTGAGGATGATCTCCCTCTCCTTCGTTTAGTTAAGTCTTGATAACTATCACGAAAATTATTTGGTATGTTGGTTTGGTAATGTGGATAGATGTGAACTAATAGAGGCAATTTGTTTGCAGTAAAACCAGCAAAGATCTCACACTTAAATGACTATTAATTATGTAGATGTAACTTCATGACCTTCCACAGACCTCCTTTACACCTCGCCTTGGTGTGGCCCAACAAATGCAACTCTACTTGTATAAAAATATATGGAGTTTTAACTGCTGTTGCAGATATGAAGTATTTATTTGGTTGTTACAATAAAGCTAAAGCTGGATTCAGGCTCCAGCTCAGCTCTACAGTGTCCTGAGGCTGAATCAGGAAAGATGCTGAAAATAAATGACCTCAGATCAAAATATATTTTTAACACGCTTCTCCTTCAAAATCAGAAAAGTCTTGCAGGATTTTGTGATCTAAATAAGCTACCATCTTACTGCCATCTGCACCAATTCTAAGCCAAAAAGAGACCTTTCATATCTGAAACACAGACAATATGTAAATCAAAGACCCACTCAACCCCAAAATTTTAAGATACATATGAGACAGCAGACACAGCAAAGGGCGAGGGAAAAACCATGTACAAATACATTTTGAGGAATTGTGTAGGAACAGAGCAGTTATATATAAGGCTCACATTTATGTACACAGCTTGAAACAGAAGTGATCCATGAGTGATGGGTTGTAACAAAAAGAAGGGAGGCTGGTATGTGGTCACTACCATTAACAAGGCCAAACTGGTAAGAGTAACAAATGTGAACCAAAGGTGAACCACCACAGCCCAACAAGCACTATCCTTGCATTCAGCCAGCTTGAGGAACTCCCCGCTGCAGGTACACCCAGGAAATGATTAAACAGTATAAACAAAAGGACTTTCTAGCTCACATTGGCTACATTTAATTTAAAGGGCTGTCTATGCCTCAGACATAACAGGTCTCTTCCAGGGAGTTATTCCTTGTCAGATAGACTATTGCAAAATAACATTCATTATCTTAACCGGCGCTGTGCTGGAGGTAGGACACCGAGGCCATAAATCATTATATCCATTTTGCAAGAGGGCTGGTAGTTTCATTAATAAATAATTTGAACTAAGGGGAAAAGAAAACCTTCACAGGACTACAGTGTTAGGCACAGCCCAGCCACAGCCCAGCTGTTCAGGGGTTCACCTCTTGACGTGGGGCAACACAAACTTGTGGAAATAAATGTAAACAATGGCAATGAGCTTGTAATTTATATTTTATTTTGCACAAGCTTGCATATATACTGCACATACATTCAGTTTAGAGAAGATGGAAGGCACACAAGGCAATTGAACTACTGTATCCTTTAAGTGGTACAAAGCAAAAAGGTAAAAGTCTGGAGAGTATACAAAAGCTTTAAACACACAAAATAAAATCCCCCCCCCCCCCCAAACATTTTTTCCTGTGTTTATCTTAAATTTAGTAGCTGCCAAGCTAGAATTGTAACTTTTTTTCAATCAATTGTCTACTGCACCTTTTTTTTCCAAACGGACAGGGGAGTCTTATTGTTTTATCTTGTCATCAATTAATATTACAGTACATCCTTGGTAATACAAAATTGTACACCTTCATCAAATAAATTAGGATAAATTAAACCAATAAATTATGCAAAGTCTTCAGAACAATAGACGACAACAAAAAAATCCACAGTTGAAATTGCCTCTAGCTAAAAAATAAAATAAAAAAAAATCAAAAATTGACTTTATCAGTTCAGTTATTGTACTATCTTCAAATTAAAGGGTCTTTATTACAAAAAAAAGAGCTTAATAATGCTATTTACAACATATTGCTAAATAATATAAAGGCAGTGTTTTGTCACTTTTGTAACTATATACATATGAGTAATGGCTGGGACAATATCAGTTTAAACCTTAACCTTTGACTCTTCTGGGCAGCATTAAAACCAACCTAAAGAGGCTTTTTTTCTTTCTTTCTTTTTCAGTTTCTGACTCTTACACGTTAGATGGTAATGAGATGGTTATTGTGTTTGTCTACTATCTCACTCGAGTGGTACAATTAATGCAGAAGGTATGGATTTTAGAGAAAAATGTAAGCTCACTGTTTCTTCTAGATTTGTTTCTACATATCCCAGTATTTGTGCATTTGGAAGGTGGCTGCTTTGGGAGAGAGGTGACTGTGGCTCAGATGAAAAGACTGAATAAAGTCATAGTGCCACCACCTTTCATACACTAAAAAGGATATTCCTAAGAAGATACAAAGGTTAAATACCAGTTTTCATCCCAGCTCTAAATATGAGCATTTTTAGCTTCAGTTTATAGATGGTTTACAACCAACAGTTCTACAGAAAACAGAATTGCATTTCCTTCAACAGAACATTTAAGTGCAATACAGTAACTGCTTACTCATATAAACCAGTTACATTCCTTAAGGGGAGCTTTTTGAAAACAATGCGTATTGGAATTTTCAAACACAGAGTTGGTACCAGAAGGAAACATTTGCACTATTAACACCAATGATTGCTATATAATACACATGGCAAATATAGTTTTTGCTTTCACTTCTCATGTACAGTGCTCATTTTGGGGGTTTTGTAAACCACTTTCCATTTTTAATATATATATATATATATCTTTCTGTATATATATATATGTATAATCTTTCAATGCTGCTGGTGAAAATCCTATCTTTAAAGCCACAAAATCTTCACCTTTATTTCTTAATTAATATTAACCTGTGGAAAAAAAACATTTTTTCTATTAACTGACTTCATATACATAGAAAAAAATTCTGCAATTTTACAGAAACTGTATTACCCATTCCCTTGACATCTGATGAAAGAGACTTAACTTTTAAAAGTAGAGAGCTGGATTTTCAAGAATGCTTTCAACTATCTACACAGTTACTGTAGTGTTTCTTATAAATTCAACAGATGTTTTCAGAATGTAGTTATTAAAATCTTATGTCTTTATGCAAGAACAGCCGTAAGGTTGAATATTTACATTGCTTTATAAAAGTTCCCCTCGATTTTCAATGTTCACCCACATACCTGGTACAGTAACAAAGATTCTGCAAACTTAAAACACTTTAATTAAATAATACTCAGAGGCACAAAGCAAACCTCAGGAATACATGGGTGAACACTTCCTTAAATAATTACTACATTCTAACATCTTCCACGTGTTTACCATTAAATGTGAAACGTTCCCATTAAACAACCAGAGATACAGTAAGAATTAAATGTTTTGTAGTTTCAAATAGAACATTCTTTTCACAAAACATAACAAATGTCTAAAATAGGTTCTTAATCTAGATAGGAAAAAGGTAAGCTTTTCACTTCATACGCATCTTTTGTGTGTGTGTGTGTGTGTTTGTGTGTAAATATACATACATATGCCCACACATGTTGTCCTGTGTGTGACCACATACGTATCTGTATATGCACATATGTCACGTATGAAATATTGCTTCTATACTACTTTTCATCAGGCTAAGAAAACACAAGATTTGCACCACAGTTACAAAAAATTGGCTTCTACAAGAATTTTCAAAACTCGAATGCTGCTCAAACAATTGAGAAAAAATAATTTGCGTTATCAAACTGTTCTAAAAATTCTCTTCTTCAAAAACGTATTCTCCTGCTTTGTTTTTTTTAATTTTTTTTAATTTTTAAAAAGACACAAAATATGCATAGCTATCAACATTATGTCAAACAGCCGGAAAAAAAAAAAGTCAGTGTTTATTGCAGCTGTAGTAATTGAAAAATAAAGTTTAAAAGATGAAAATTGTAAGCCACAGAAGGCACAAGAACAATTGTACTTGTGGGGGAAAAACTGGTATTTTGAAGGATTTTTTTTATCCTTCCGCTGGTGCATTTAAGGTCTAGGCACAGACTATAACCTCAAGTTTATATGCAGAAATAAATCTGAATTAGCAGTAAATGAATGGCAAGATGGGGTTTCTACATGGATTTTGAAATTCTTTTCCTATGTAAACTTTTCATTACAATAAAAGTAGCCTCCTGCCTTTTAGCCATTTTTAGTGAAATAATATTGAGATCATTTAAAAGAAACTCGATTGGATTCTACTTAGAATTTAGTACAAGCTATGCCATGTATTTGTAATTTTAGGTGAATTGGGAGGCACAAAGGCAATATGGCTATAAAATGCAGAAAAATCACATAACTGAAATGATCAAATTAGCATTTATTCCTTTTTCAGACCAAGGAGGTTTTCATTTTGCTTTTAAGATGAAATTTCTATTCCTAATTCCTATGCCTCATTTACTATTGAGATTATACTACCCATAAATAAATAAATAAATGCAACAACATCAAGTGTTGAGTACACAATTTCACTTATTTAGATTATGTGAATCCCATTGCAGCCAAATAATAATAATAATAATATTA
>VZRX01015139.1:11921-22248 GCA_013398075.1 Notiomystis cincta | reverse complement strand
TTTTTTTTTTTTTTTGCTATTCTACATATAAATCCATGGATATTTTGTTGCATTTCAGTCTGGTTTCTTCAGCAAATATATTCTTTTGCTGTTTTGAAACATTTTGCTACAGCAAAATAATATTCTGTTGCTTCAGTTCATGAATCAGTGATATTAAAAGACCTGAAAACTAATTTCATGTTGGAAAAGTATGCTATTCACAAATGACTCCTTTATCAAAGCTTTGTAGCTAAGCACATCTAGAAGAGCTCTCTCTTTTGCTGGAGTCAGTGTAAAGCCAGCACGCAGTGTTTACATGTGCTGCTCTGGCTGTCATGCAGTAGCCTTGGGCAGGTTTGTTGTATGCAGCCAAACGATGCCCCAGGCCAGAAAAAGAAATTTCAGATAACATAGAGCCACAGTGTATTAGCTTGGTCATTTCAGAATTGTAGCAATTAAGCTAAAAAGTGTTTCAAAAAAGTCTTTCAAGTTCATTTCAGAATACTAATATTTAAAGTTGAGCAGTTAAGTTCAAGGAAGCTTGACACATTAAAAGATTTTTTTAAAGTTTTTTTATGGCTGCACAAGAGAAGGTCTCCTTACAGAGAGGAAGGTACAGTATATACCAGTCAACAGTCACTTATCAGATACTTATCAAATAAACTATTCCCATGTAAAAATATAAGTTTCTAAATGGCATGTAAGATACATAGGCTGTAAGGTTCATTGAATCCCTCCCCTGCATGAACACTGTTCATTTGTGAGGTGGTTGACTTTTTATGTGAGAAATGCAAAAATTTTTTAAGAATTTGCTTGTGTTTATAATCATGTGACAAAGAATAAATTATCTATTTTTCTGATTTCTTTTTTTTGACTACACCAGCTTTGCCTTTGTGTTAAAAATTAGCTAAGAAGCAAAACACCTCCTCTTAATGTATAGAAATTTTCTTTTTGAGTTTTATTTACCATCTTTTGCAGCAAGACCAGAAAAGGCAGAATGCAGAGAAAACTGAAAGGAAATATTTCAATGTTTTTCTTTTTATTCACACTTAAGTGAAAGTGCCACTGGGCTCCAATGTGATATTACTACTATTTGTTTTGGTAGAGAAAAAAAAAATTAAGCTTCCATTTTAAAGCTTAAACTGGAAGATTGATATGTCTGAGCCCTCATGTTAGAGAAAACAATGGCCTAATGGTAGATACACTCCTGCCCCAAATCCAATAATCCAAATAGTACATGTTGTAGCTCATGGGCAGCCTGCAGGTCCTTAAGTGCTGTAATACACACAGAGCTTTTCAAACTTCAACTTGAGATGCATAGAAGGGGAGGGGCAAGGAGCTTGCAGTTTAAACCAGCATTCACTGAGATGCTTGTTGTTGTGCTGTAGTCCTGTTTGGGGTAAATTCAGTGATTCAGTAAGAGTAAAGCACCTGGAAAAGTACCAGTCAAACCAACAATTCTTATGAAGTGGTAAGTGGAGAGAGAGAGAAGAATGAAAAGAGGAAATATGTACCTGCATCATGATATGAATCTAATTAAAATTTTCCCAGAAAAAAAAAGCTTACTTTTTAATGTGAGGCTACATATGCAACTTTACTCATATTTTGACAATGACTTACAAGCCACGAAATTACCGAATTCTAACTCTTGCCCCACAGTCAACTTTCAACCAAACACTTTGATCAGATAATACTTTAAAAATCTTATAAACTCATTTGCTGATATTTATAAGTTTATCAGTTTGCTTAGATACAAAATTTTACAGTCTGAGCTATGTTTTTTTGGGGATGAACATAACATTTGGAGGGTAAGAATGAATGTTTGCAGCCTTATTTAAAGTGTAGAATTTTTGTATTATGTCAAACCCATGTTTTAGTTGGTCACTTTAAATATACCCTTTCAAATAAAGTGCTAGGATGCCTCTTCCCCCTTCAATCTAGAACAGCTTCCAGGAAAATATGGAAACATAAACACAACTACTGAAACAATTCTATTGAATCAAAAAAAAAAAATATCTGGAATAGCACACAAATCTAAAGGGCAATCAAATCAAACCAAAGTACCTCCTAATATACTCATGATAATTTTGATTCATTTTGGGAGTAAATGCGTATTTTAGGATATTTTTAAGCTTCATTAGTGAGCAAACAAGCTCTCTCTGTTCCATTGACTCAGAAACAAAACCAACCAAACAAGCACAACAAATAAGCAAATACAAATATATAAATAAGAATCCTGGTGTCGAAAATTTAGATTTACAAAAATAATTACTGTTTCCCAATTTTCAACTGTAGACAAAACAATTTATTTATTTGTGTTCTGTGGATCTCCATGGCTACTCTTTGGCAGTTCAAGTGGACATGGCAGAGGTAGCTGATCTCCTTTCCAACCATCTGCCTCCACAACCATGTGCACTTCTGGAAGAGGATAGAGATGATTCTCCATGGTGTGACATGATCATGGTGATGTTTACATCCCTTAACCTCCTCTTTTACACTTTTGCTGCATCTGCTTATCAGTATGGCACACTGTGAAATTGGCATTAGGCCATCAGACTAAGAATGGTGCTGTATGAACTGGAAGTTTTCTGCCAACCAGCTTGTACATGCATTTAATATTAATTGCTGTCAGTTATCCTACAGCCAGCTCTTCTGGAATTGTGGTAAATATTGAGCATCTCACTTCTGAGAATAATCATCTGTGTTGCTCCATACATTTGTTCTCGTAGTTCACAAATCTTTAAATGAAGCAGAATCAAGATTGCCACTAGATGATCTACCACATGAAAATTTGTCTCCTATCTAAATTAATAATGAAAATTATTAAGCTATGCTTGTCTATACCAATTTTAATAGCTCTTTTTATATGCAGTATTATTAATATTTTTCTGATATAACTTCAGAGAGATATCACTTGTTCATTTAAGTTCCGATGAATAGGAGTTTTCTGAAAGATTGAAGGATTAATATGACTCTTCAAGCTCTGATAAAATATATATTTTTCTTTTATTGTTTGTATTTTCAGTGGAAATCACTGACCTAAGAACTTGAAATATCTAAGCTAGTCCAAGACCTTTCCAACTTATAATTTTATACTGGCAAAATTCCCTAAACAAATATTTACTATGTGTGGTCATTCAGAACACAAAATAACAAATTGCAAAAAAAGAATTATTTCAAGCAACTGGTGTAAGTTATTTTCTATAAGTTCTACATAAGAAGGAAAACGCCTCTGGCATTATAAATTCAGTATTCATAAAGGCCAAGGGTTCTTAATTTAATTGTAAAATCAAATCTCTGCAAGAAACTTCTTTTTCTGATATAAACCTGGACTTACAGTTCAGCATGGGAAATATATATATGCACAAGAAACTTTATTCCAGTGCTCATACTGCTGAATTTGGTATGATTTAACATGTTTATATATCTTCATTCGTGAGTGAAAGTTTGTGCTAATCTAGCTTCAGTGTTTTTTTCTTAATTACATCAGTATCCTAACCTAGGGAGAAGGGTGAAAAGTAAAGTAAATTCTAATAAGCAACCTTGTTACTGGCACAATTTATATTTTTCAGTAAAAAATATCCTCAGGTACAAATCAAAGAAACAAAACAGAACTAGATGAAAAAAACAGACAAGTGTGTTTCTAAGGTCAATACTTAGGTATTTTTAATAAATGCTCTACCGATTACTCCAGAGCCTTTGAGGTTTTCTTAGGCAGTGTCTGACCTCCAGAGTGATCACATGAATGATTCTGCCCTAATAAAATTTTAAACACTGAAATCTACCACTGCAATTATAACCAGGCAGCGTTTTTAATACCATCCAGTAAACCAGTGTACTGAGAAGCTACTTGAGAGCAATAACAATGGGGAAGTTAGAAACAACAAAATTTCCATATCTCTATTAGGAAATGCAGAGGACACCTATAAAATTGTTTCTGTCATCCTGATTGTGTCAGTGCTCACTCTTATTACTGTTATACATTTGCTAATAAGGGAAATGAGATAATGATTTTACCTTACTGAGAATGCATTTTTCATGGATGAAAAGTGGACTTATCTTTTACTTTTTATAAAATCCTATTTCTTGATTAATAATTTTACCAGCTTGTCATAGTTGATCTTTGTTTTCATTTTATTTTAATGAAGACCTCAACAGTGTAGATCCTAATTTGCATTGCCCCATATATAATTAATGTTTCAAAGCTGTGAAGTGCATTGAATTGTAATGGGATGTTACTTATTAAATAACATTTTTGGAATATTGTTATCACAAATATGCTGTGGAAAATATGCTTTGCAATGTCACTATGTCCAATATAAACCCATAAAATAGTTCTATGAAAGCCAGAATTACTACTGTCCTTTGCTCATCCTCTTTGTCCCTTAGTAAGGCAGAAGCTTCCTCCTTCTTTTAACAAATTTAAATGCCAGCTGTATTACCATATGCAAATATAGCAGAAAAAAGAGGAGAAGGAAAATAGTCAAGGTGTATGAATGTGTAGGAGGAGGAAATGATAATACCATTAAAATTGGCTTCATACTGATATCAAGTGACATGGAGAAAAGACCAGAAAGCCTAACCTCTTAACCTCTGGTGCTTGGAGATTAATGTGAAACAAGTTCTACATCTCTGTAGATCTGGGGACATCTGCTCTCTACATACCCTATTTGTCTCCCTCTCTCTCTGAAAGGGTGTTGGCTCTGGATACAGTGCTGTGGTTTCCAGGCCATATGATATTCAACAGCAGGCAAGAGTTCAAAATCACCTCATTTGACAGTATTGCACTGCCATGGCACAGGAGTCACAGCCTGAACAAAAATGTTTGAGAGTTTTATATCAGCTGAGATATTCCTAGGACAAAACAAAACAAAACAAAACAAAACAAAACAAAACAAAACAAAACAAAACAAAAGCCTCATTTTACCCTGTTGAAAAAATCATCAATAAAGAGTCACTGCTGCAAGAAGAGAAAAATAAAAGTATGGAGCAAAAATAATTAAAATGTGAAAATATTCCAGAAAATAAACGACTAGACATTGCATTTTACTATTAAAAAAAATAATAATAACCAAGCATATGTAGTACTGAGTCCAAACTGCACCAGTTCATCAGTATTATCCAGTGTGAATAGGCTGAGAAATTACTTTTACCTTTTGTGGATTTAAAGTGCTGAACTGACATTTCAACTATTTAACGTGTTCTGGATTTAAGCACAAATAGAGCCACAGATGTTAGCATGTCAGTCAGGCATGTCTCTAGATGTTTTCTTGGATCAAATCCTCAAGTTCTCTGGCTTGTTAGAGAAATTTCAGCAGTTTCACATTCAACAGACCTTTGTGCTGTAAGACCAACCAATTTTTTTTTTTTTTCATCATGAAGATGATTTTTTTCTGTTTGTCTAAGTGTTCAGTTACTCACTGCACAGTTAGGCTTCCCAGGCAGACCAAACAGGGGACATGTAGCTTCTTGACCTTTTTATAAAGTTCCCTTTCAGAATGCAGAGTTTTAAACTGATGGTAATTTTGTTCTCAGAGGGCTTCTGTGCCAAATGATATTTTTGTATACTAGAATCCTGGAGACTCTCATCTCTGAAGAATATTCACAGAAGCAAACACTGACCTCTTAAGGCGAATCTCCCTGGATTTCTTCAGTTAGCGAGGCAAAAAGATATATTTTCTAGAGGACAATTCATAGTGGTTGATTTAGACACCTCCTCTGAATCACTCTTCCAAGGACCTATCCTTGTGCATGGATTACTGAGGAAGTCACGGGAAATTAGTCTCATGAGGCCGGTTAGTCTTTATGATTACTGCCTGTAGCCTTATATTTTATCTATATATCATGAATCACAGCTGAGCTGGTGTTGCCAGGTGATAAGGCTTGGACCATTAGTTCAGGAGACAGTAAAATGCTTCTACTTTATATTACTTTCTTTGTAACATTTTATGAATGAGTGCTGAATAAACAAATACACATTTCTTTATTAAAATAAATATATATTTTGTTACAGGTTACTCAGAAATTATAGTAATATACATTCAATGTCGTATATTTGTAGTCCTGCACACCCACTTGAAATATGGTAATAGTATACTGAAAACATACAATTTTGAATCAGAGCCACAACATGAAGGCAGTAGTCTTTACTATTAAATAATTTTAAATAAAAGGCCTGAAGATTTGTATCAGAGTCAAAAGCTCCAAGAGGTTTAGAATGTAAGAAAATTTTGAAAAGATGACAAAATATAATTTATACATAGAAATTCAACCTTCTATTACTTAGAAAAATTAGCAATGGAAAATTCCATTTTCATGTGTATGAACCTGATTCAACAACACATTTCTAACATCAAGGTGCAGAGCCATCAAAATTTTTACTGACTCTTTTGTCGTACCCTGTAATGACAACTTTTCATGTTGAAATGGAACAAAGCAGAACCAATCACAAGAAAACAAACCATAACAAATACAGCACTGTCTTCCTCAGTCTGTATATACCTGCATTACATTTAGCAGTACAAATTCATTGCCCAAAGACATATTAAGCTTTATATAGTTTAAACACCATTATTGGCTTGGTTACAGAATCTTATATTTCAGCATGGATCAGAAAACTCATAGGAATCATTCATCCTTGCACTGAACTTCATATTATCATGTATATCTTTGGCCTTTCCAAATAAGTTAATTTCACATCAAATTAAGAAATATCCTTCCTTAAAAGTACATGTCATGAGAACCTCATAGTTCTGGATGAGGTTGATGAATATAAGAAATATACCAAAATATCTACTTTTTAGAACAGTTTCAATCTAAGAATATAAACATTATAAAAAAAAATCCTCTGCTATTTGCCACTAACCTGATGAAAATAAACTAATAATCTTACTAAAGTCCTGCCCACCTACAGAATTAATGGAAAGAAAACCAAACCAAACAAAACAAAACAAGTAAACAAACCCCCTTTTGGTTACAACAAACTTTAGGAAAAGACAGATTTTTGTGCCATAGATGCTGATAGAATATCTTTACTTTTAGATGGTGTGTTACAGCAACAAGGCATAAATGTTAAAGGGGTTTCTCCTATTTGGATACCTGCAGGTTTGATTCAGATCACTGCTGACACAGGTGAGGCAACGTTGTCAGCCAGAGTCATGGTGCCCAGTCAGCTGGTCTCTTTCTTACCCATGTAAACTCAATGTACTCCACAATGTACTGTGATGGAAATAATACCCAATGAACTGCAGTTACAAGACACTGAAGAAATATGCACATCATTCACCACTAGGAATAATTTGGGGTTTTTTCCCCACAAAGCAAACTGTGTCCCTTAATGAGAATGGCCACGTTCATCCCTGATCTGACTGTACACCATATATGGCACTGCTGCAATATTTATTTGATGCCAGAAAGTAACAGCACATTGAAAAGCTGTGTCTTAAAATGACCAGAGAAAATGACGTTATCTCCAGAAAAGATCAGATATTATAGCTCATCCTTTGTACATAAGATGTTAATGAAAAGAAAGACCCTTTGTTTTTCCTTATTTTTATGCAAAGCAACTAGAAAAAGAAAATCATGTTCTGTACAAACTGAACTAAGATGAACAAACTGTAGAAGTACTCTTGCAAAGAATCCAGCTGAAGTGTTTCCCTTGTCACACTGATTAATGTCCAACACCTGTGCCAAGCAGGCTGTGAAACTGCCTTTTGCTCAAGTCCAGTTGATGTGCTGATGTACAGGATAAGAGAAAGGTGCCATCTTATTCCCTAAAGAACACCTTCATTCATGGTCATTTGGATTGTTTATTGCCTCATACAAAGCAAAAGTTGATAATCCTACATATTACAATTCCACATGAGACTTCTCAAGTGGGAGTAGTAAACCTACGTTTTCTTCAACATGATCTAATAGCTTGACCTTTATTTAAGATGAAATTTGCATGAATGACCTTAGAATTTTGTAATTTCTTTTTATCCCCATAGTTTGTATAAACACCTTAAATTCTAAATAATTAATTTTCTGTTCCAGCTTATTTTGTCACAGCTTGAAACTTGATAAGAAAATTGATTAACTTAGCCATAAGCAAAAGGTAAGTAAGGAATTAAAATATTAAGAATTTTAAATCACGGACAATAGAGATTGTGGTTCAATTTAATGATCAGCTCTGTAGGACATAATTCATTAAGTTGCACAATTTTATTGCAAGTTTCAGAGATTTGTAAGTGATTTAAAACTAAATGGAGTACAATAAACAATGCTATATACACTTGTATTTTTATTTATTTTATTTATATCTTCAATTGCTAGTGGTAATTCTAACTACTAATATTCTTTGCAATTAATGTAAGTATAATATTATCTTAGGTTTTTAATTATTAGATGTATTGCCTGGTTAAATGATTAACTATTTAATATTAAATTACCAGCACCTCAGAAATATAGAAATTCCACTGATGCACACAAAGAAAAGCACTGACTGTAAGAGAAAATTTAATTAAAATAAGAGAATGATTTTAAGTCCTCTTTTGCAAATAGAGACTGAATGTTCCTAGGATCTGCCAAGTACTTGTAGATCTAGGTTATTTGCATTCGAATCTTTATTAATACCAATGAGAGGAACTTGCTGAGTCATTTCCTCTTCTGTTTGCAGTTGGATTTCTGCAGAACTGAATGGCAGCCCTATAAAAATTTCTAAGTTTAACAGAAGTGGCCATGCTGATGTCAGTAGGATCATTCTTTCTGAAAGCCAAGAATCTGCATAAACATCTGTAGATTCAAAGCTGCTAAAGGTCAAAATCAATCCCCTCTTATTTGTCAGCATTTTGCCTAGAAGGCCATCAAATACTAAGACAAAACAACATAAAAAATCTGATGCTGAGAGAAACAGAAAGAGGTGATTGTAGAATGTTTTTAAATCCCTTACTAAAATAAATTTTTAGTCAGAGCAACAGAAAATTTTGGAATAATAATATGCTTTACAAGTCAAAAAGCAACACTTTATTTAGGCATCATCATGAATTTTACAGGAGTATTGAGGCTTCTTTTCCTGATCATATGAAGTTCTTCCTTGCTGGATGATATGTATTCATCTGTTAGCTGCTAAAAAATGCATCAAATAAAAATACCTCTGGAGAGCACACCTTTTTTTTTTCCCTTTGAGCTAGATTGCACAGGAGTGAGACGTTCCTAAAAAACAGTGTGCTCCGATTTATGCACCTTCAGTATTATGATATATTAACAGTACATACGGAAATAGCTCTGAGTAATACGGTTTGAAATTTTCTGTAAATGGTCTTCATAGGAAATTATTTGGCAAATATTTTGCTTCTCATCTTGAAAACAAAAAAAGGCCAAACTTGTAATTTTACTTGTAAGAGGACAACATTCACTTCAGTCCTATAACCTGTTTACCTCAACTTGCATCAATAATATAAAAAACCCACCACGAAATATTATATTTTATTTATTTAGTATATTTATGACACTCTGTGCTGCATTTTAAATGCAGTCAAACCTCAAGGGTGGAATGTTAAACCAAACACAGACGTTAAAGTTATTTTCCTTTAATGGTAATTAAATACATACCATTGCAGGATATCAAGGTCATTAATTTCACATAACCATTTCTGGAGTAGTCATCCCTGTACAATTAATTGTTTATTTTGTTTTCTTAAATATTTTCAATTATGTTGTCAGCTGTAGGCAGCTTCAGTGGGTTGTAGCACCCTTCTATATCAAGAACTGGCCCCTTTATGTATAGTCCAGAGACCTCTGACACCATCCTGTGCCTGTGGACTTGCAATGCCTCTGCTATTTCACATGTGGCTCCTCCACTACAGTCTTGAGATGGCTCACTTTCACATACATTCTTATTCTGGAGTCTGATTCTAGTTTCATTCTATACTCTGGGGATTTCTAAGTTGCTTGTATATGCAACTGTAGTCCTTTCTCAGCTACTTACTATTGATATGTAATTACAGCAATATTAATGGCAATCATCAAAGCTGTTCACTTAAATTCATTTGATTTTTTCAACAGCCTTTATTAAAATACTGAATTCACAGTACCAGGGAATGAAATTATGATAATTCTAGAGGCATGAGCATTACACAATTAATACTGAAGCAGCTAGCATTTTTAATGTTATACAACTAATATCCAAAGATGCTCTTTTTCCATTCTCAAATAGTTATGCTCATTTAGAGCCAAAGAATAAAGAAGTACATGACAAGCTAATGACAGTTAAAGCTTCACCTTTTAATGCTACAAAAAGAAATATCTCTGAATAAAAAAGGACAAAAAAAAAAAAAAAAAAAGGAAAAAAAACAAAAATTTATTTTTA
>VZRX01015139.1:0-11796 GCA_013398075.1 Notiomystis cincta | reverse complement strand
AAAAAAAAAGGAACAAAACAATAGATTAATTTTATTTTAGCTACAGGATTACTCCAAAACATCCAGGATAGGTGTTGGGTTATTTGATCAGCTTAAGAAATATGTGCAGTTTAATCACATAACTAAACTCAAAACTTTTACTTCTTTTTTTTCATGTCTATATATTTTTGTGACATAAGTGATCATAAACTTCATGAGCCATTAATTCTTCTTAAAAATATGTTCCGGTTCTTCTAAGGTTATGAAAACCTATAGGTGTTTGCTGCAAAAATTCTGAAGTAAGATGAAGTAAGCTGAAGGTCAATTAGTTTCTAAATCTTATTTTGTAGGACCACGACATACTGTATATTACAAAATACAACCTGCTTATCATAGGTCTAGTACAACTCCCACTGAAGTAGCTAGGCATTTTCCCATCAACTCCAGTGGGAGTTCAATGAGACTCCTAAAATAAATTCTCTTCTATTTTCTTAATATTTCTGTCCTCCTCTTAGGTCAGATCATCTGCCCTGCGTAATGAGAAACTGAAATACTTACAAAAGTGTAGGAGAGACACTATTGATATTGCATAATTTAAATTCCACAGTCATCTAATTTTATATTAAAACTTAAGACAATGTCAAGTACTTCTTGAAAAGAAGCAATTTGAACTGTTTGTTTGAAGATATTGACAACCAAAGATTTTATCATGTCTTCTTGCTGGTTTTCTGCCCCATAAACAATAATTCTTTTTATGAGTTTCAAATTAGTTTAAAAATAAGGTAATTGCAATATTTTCTGTGTACATTAAAAATTTTTAATTACAATACTGATGTAGAGAATACATTGCCTATCATTATCCTTAGTTCATTTATACTGATTCTGATCTCAAAAAAAAAAAAAAAAGGAAAGACATGGACTTTCCATAATTCCTGTCTACCAGTTTTTACATGGCACACCCCATTCTTTATCTAATTCTGCAGGAGTATCCAGTCACATTTGAGTGTTGATTCTGGGTTCTGTCTATAGTAAGAGGGACACTTTGTGACACAACACATCTAATACCTGGATTTGGATGCATTGAATTGTACCTCAGCAATTCTGCTTTTGCTTCATTGGTTATAAATAGCACTCAGGTTATCAGCTCAGGTATCAGTATATGCAACAGTTCTAAGTTAAATTTTTGAAGCTCAGAACCTAAGTTCTTAGCACGCCTTTTGGGTACTTGTCAACTTTGTTCTCCAGAACTGACAAGAACCAACAGCAAGGTCATTCACAGACTGGCTGTGATTATGCCCATGTGCTGCAAGCTGTGAAAACCTGAAAAAGCTAATGAACTTCTACAATTTGAAAGAGTTTGCCTTTTAGATTTAAATAATGTGCTTAGGAACTGAATTGAAATATCTGAATATTGGAACTTCACTGAAAATGAGAATACACAAATTACATTTTTTATATATTGCTAAAATCACAAACTTTAAAAAAAGTTATGGAAAGTGATGACATTATTTTTTTAACCAAAGGTGGAGGGAAAAATATCTATTTTGAGAATATGAAAGTTTTAAATAAATTGTCCTGTCAGAAGCGTGAGCTGCTTTTAGTCAGAGAAGAAAGATTTAATGTTGTTCTTTGTGTGATGGTTTACTTAAAGAAATAACAACAAAATTTACACTCCTGATTTTTAACGTTGGTGCTCTTTGCACTTAATCAATCATAGTATAGCTAGTGGTTCCAATTGTTTGGAGCAATATTTTGAGTTTCCAGATAATCGTGTCTTGCATTGCACAGGTTATTTCATTTTTGAAAAATCTGTTTCTGAAAGTTGCTCATAAAGCCAATATCCATGAAGTACTGGTGGAAGTTCTTCCATTCTCTTTCAAAAGAACAGTTTCTTTGCAAGGTATAAGAAAAGTAGTAAAAATCCCTTTGCATTATGTTTTTCTCAGCAATCCATGAGTATGACTCTAGAAAAATTATGTGAACAGGCTCCAGACAGTTAGTGGAGAGTCATTGCTTCTTTCCCTCTGTGACACAGTTTTTACATGTTGCACAGTTTTTACACAAAACAATTCATTGCCATGGAGTATATATCATCATCATCATCATCATCATCATCATCATCTTTGTCTCTTTTTAATAATATTAATGTAAATGGGTTCATGTACAGCTTCTCAATCTTCTCTCTCTTATCCATCATACAAATGGAAGCAAAAACTTTTGCATACATTTTGTATTTTATTTGAAGTGGCAAGATTACTGAGAATTCAGATTTTTACTCTTAATCCACAATTACTAGTTTCTTTGGAAGCCAAACTGGGCTGATAATTACTCTGTAAAGTCTCATTAGACAATCTCACAGTTTCCAGAAGATTGGAGATTTACTGTTGCTTTTGCTAATGAGCATCTTTGAACTAGGCAAAAGGGCACACCAGTGTTCAGTTATGAGGAAAAAATGAAGTAAAAAGAACTCTTTTGCTCATTCTAGAAATACCCAAACAAGCTGTAGCCATATTTTAAAAATATGTTGAATGAGAGACAGCTGGGAAAGGTGTACAAAACAGCCCATCTTTCCACGAAGAATAGAAAAAAGTTTGAGAACTTCATTTTGGAAACAGTAATGTTTTGGATGTGTTTTTCCAAAATGCAGTCACAAGCCTTCTACAGCTTTCTGACATCCTATGTAATTGTGATAGCCTCAAATACAGACTACACTAATATCATATAATTTTTATTTTCATTGCATTTCCTATGTCTGTTGAGCTGACTAGCAAGCAAAAATTTAGTCCTTCATAGTCTCACATTCTGTTTAAGTACTGTCTGCATATTTATACTGCACTTGAAAATTTCAGAGGCAAAAAATATATCTACATAAGGAAAATACCAATATAGTAGAACTGTAGCAATGTCAATATAGTAAACACTGCTATTAATAATAAAACCACATTCAAACCAGTTGTTAGATTTGCTTATAAACTCTTTATCTCACTTTTTTATGGGCAATATATTTTGCCAACATTGTTTTACCTAAAAATTGCTGTCTAATACTAGTTTGCCATTAAATAGCTCTAATCCCTAATGGTTGCTATATGTTACTTTGACAGCTGACACTACATCATTCAGTGCTAAGTCTAAAAATAGCTTTATTCAAAGCTCAATGTCTTTTTTAAGAATATAATCTCTTCTTGATGCACACATATATCTTCTAAAAACATTAACAGTCTTTTATGAAGTCATTGATAGAGAACATAATTTAAGAACACTAAGTATTTCCATATTGTGTAGATAACAATCATAACTCAAAGTGCTTGATTCTAACTTTTTTTACAAGGCAGCTCTGAATTTAGGGTAGTTTGACTTTAAGATTCATTATTCATCTACTGATGGAAAAATACCAGCTAACATACTAGACTATCTACAGAAATTATCAGCCATCTTGATTATCATCAACTCCACCACAGATGTCTTTCATCTATATTCTTAATTACTTTAAAACTGGGGCAGATCCTGGGCTTAGGTAAGTCTTTTTCAACATAACATATTCTTCATGAGAATACAAAGGAGAGGAAAGAGAATCTAAAATATGCTAGTGTATCATGTTGTTTTCAAGCCTTCCCAAACGGTTTGTAAGCTCAAAACTTTGATTTTACATTCATGAATATTAGTTCTGTTGAAGTCAGTGAGTCATATTTCTGCTTATGTAACTGCATTGAAATCAATGGAATTAAATCACACAAAAAAAGGGCCAAACAGAAGCTTCAGCATGTGTCTTGGAGCAGAATACTCATCTAGTGAATCAGTGTTGCATCTGCATGCCAATTTGACCCAAATGGTTATTTCATGAATATACATATGAATATGCAGGAAAAATTTGGAATTGCAATTATAATTCATTTTGTATGGAAATACATGATTCAGCAGATGCTATGTACTTATTTTGCCAGGTAGAAATACATGTGTATTAATTAGGAACATAAAATTCAGAAAAAGTGTTTCTATTTAATGACTTTAGATGAAGATCATGCCTGAGTCCTCAGTGGTATACTTCACTTCCACATACTCTGAGCAACTCCCTTTGTTTACTGTCTTTTCTTCACTTCTCAAAGTTTTTTCTTTGTTTAACTGAGTTTTTCTCATGCTCTTTACAAAATTCCTTCTCCTATCCCTGAAACAGAAATTCCATTTTAATTTTATTAAAAAAAAAACAAAACAAAACAAAAAGAAAACCCCACAACCTAAATGCTGCAGGTAGCTTAGGAGAATTCCTTTGGAGGATGCTCCTGTGCCCAGCTGTTTATGTGTGTGGTTGAGAGGAGTCTGAAACTGGTGTGGATCTGTAAACCTTGTGACCTTGTATTACACAAGACTCAGCAATTAGGGAGCCCTTGGCACCCAGAGGCCACTGGGCAGACTGGAGGGCTCCACACTGCACATGCAGATGTGTATTTCCCACAAAGGGACCTCCATTCTGATCAGCTGGAGAGGGGAACAGGAGGAAGGCACTGGTGGTGTTTGTGTGAGTGCTGGGTGTGTCACCTGTGTCCATTTGTGTGCCCAGCCATGTGCACGTGTACTGTGCCTATGAATGCATCTGTGCCTGTTGGGAACACGGTCTCACCTCCCAGCTGGACCTGGGGAGATGGAGCAGTGGCATCCTCAGCTCTACCATCCTGCTGGATTCAGCAGCTCTGGATGCTCTTATTACTGATATTGTGCTATTTCTGTAAAAGTACCAGTAACTCACATATTCCAATTCTTCAGAATTTTTATGCATTAAACTTTGAAAGAGATGCTGCAACTTTTGCATCTGAATACTATGCACTTTTAGTTAATATAGGTTATTTCTTCTTCAGAAATAGCCATAAAGTATATGAAGCAAATTGCTTTTCCTTAAATTATTTTTCCTATAAGTAACAATTTTAAGTTTATCTCAAAAGTCTAAACATCCTGTAGTTATTTACATCAATAAAATCAGAATGTGATGTGGATTATACATGGTGTTAGATCAAAACAGCAGCAGTCTCCACTCACTTTGCACTGCAGATGCAGAAAAGCAAAAAATATTAGCTCTTCCTAATTTGTTCAATATTTATGAATCCAATTTACCATTTACATTAATAATAGCAGGCACTTTATTTAGCTGTTTAAGCCTAGTAGTTGCTACAAAAGAGACCTCCAGCAGCATCTGTAAATATTTATGCATTAAATATGCTCTTGGGTTTGATGTCCACTGGTGTATCTCAAGCCTGCCATGGATATTTGCTTCTGAGATAACATATTGTTTAACTAGTGTTTATAGAACTCTTGCAGTGAAAGCAGGAGTTCTTCTGAAGATACATTAAATCAGCATCAAATCATGAGCAGTTTCAGTGATGAGGGGTATGGTCACTCCCTACATGAATTCTTCAGTGTAGTGAATTCTGTAGTGATGGCTGCAGTAAAAACAAACAAACAAACAAACAAACAAACAAACAAACAAACAAAAAACCCCAAAGTAAATCCCCCCAAACAAATATATATTGATGGTGGGAGGAGAGCATACTCTTCCTTTAAAGCACTCCATATAACTGTGTGGGAAAGCTAGAGAAAGGTAAAAAGGTATTAGGGTAATAATTACATTTGTAATTCTACTGCAAGCTTGTTGATATAAAGAGTTTATGTAGTTCCAGTATGGCTTAACAGAGAGAACAAACATCTTGTCATAGTTGCTTAAATTATATGTTTGCCTTCTAACACAGTCTTTCTTGCATCCATACTCATTCCTGCAGAGCACCAGCTTTTAGACCTAACTGGTAGGAAATTGTGAAAAACCATTATAACTTCTCACAGCATTCGAGAAATATTAAGACGCATAAAGTCTCTACAGCAGTGAGGGCATACTAAGCAAGGATATGGGTTACAGACACCTTAATGACATAAGTTTCTCCTGGACAGCTAATATGTGCTGATAGCAAGAGCAAATAAACACCTCAAGTTCTCACTGCTTGTTTTCAGAAGAACAATAGGAAAATATATTCCGCTTGTAGTGACATAAGACAGAAAAGGAACATTCTGCTTTCTTCCCAGTCTCGGGAAGCATTTGATTAGAAGACTATATACCTGGACAACACTATTTAATGTAAAAAAAATTCTGCCAGAAATAATCAGTTTCTGTGGTTCTTAAAAAACACCAAACCTTTAGGAAGAACCATTTATTTTATTCAAAAGTCTTAAAATGAAAGCAGCTACCTCCTCAATTATATGATTTTTTTTGTTTATCTTTTCCATTGCAGCATCTGGGTTTTCCTGTGAGACACACAAAGCCATTAGCTCACAGATCTGTCCTGTGCCTCTTCCACTCTATTAAAGTGTCTACAAGTCTCTATCTACTACAGAACTAAGGAAATACAGTTTTCATGCACTGATCCTTACCCCCATTCCCCATCCTCCCGTGCTGCTCCAGGAGGTGGGAAGAGGTAGAAGAGTGAATGGAGAAGTGGAGTTGATCATGAACAAAGGAGGGCTGGGGGAAAAGAAGGAGCATGTTCTATGGTGGATCAGGCACATCTCCTTCCCCTTGAAGGTGCTGCAGTCTGTGTAGAACCCACACAAGAGAAGAAGAATAGAACATGAAGAATGGAGAACCAGAGGGAAACCATGTCCTGTCTGCAGCCACACTCTCTGCTGTCTCACTGAAAGCACTGAGTGCAACTTACAGCAAGAACAAGCACAGAGAGGATGGTGTCTGGAATGAAGCTGAGCCTGGGAAAGGAGCAGAAAAAACCTGTTTACCCTTAGTGTGTAAATGTTTGATTCTGGGTTTTTTGATTTCGTTTGGTTTGTTGTTTTTTTTTCTTGTTTTGTTTCCCGCTACTTGAATCAGTAATTAAATATTTATTTTAATTGGCAATAAGTTAAGTAAATTGTTCCATGTCAAATCTGGTTTGCCTGCAACAGTAACTTCCTGAATCTCTCCTTTTTTTCTTGCTCTCATTCTTCCTATTTTCTCCCCCTGTCATGATTAGGGTGAAGTAAGGAAGCAGCTGGATGGGCCTTTGGCTGCCAGCCAGTGCCAACACACCACAGAGTAAAATTTTGGTTTAGAGCAGCTATCATTTAAAAAGCAGGTGTGAAAAACTTTCTGTTTTCACCCTTGCTGAAACAAATTCAGCTATAAAACACAAAGCAAATGGGACTCTAATTGGGGAGAAAGTATCTTTCCTTGCCTACTTATACTGATCAAAGTATTCTTATTAATGATAAAGAATAGAAGGAAATGAACCAATCTAATAAATCTTTATATGATGGAGAAATGATACAAGACACAGATGAAATTTACTGAGATACAGCTTCTCAGGAGCAAACAGCTGCTAGACTGCTCAAAAACATTTATGAAGCCCCAGTATTTTTTACACAGACTGTGAAAAAGCCTTCAGGTTCAACTATATATTACTATATAGTTCAACCATATACTACTATACCATTAGTAATAGTAACAGGAAATAATGAGAACAGGAATCACTGCTAGTATATCACCAGTTACTAATTTAATCATGAGCAGCTGGAAGACAGGCATTACCATAAGTAGCCACAACATAAACATTATATATATATATGTAAATATGTATACCAGGGACACAAAGTACAGCACTTTGCTGCACAGCTTAAGCCTACTGTCAGTCTTCACTGCTTCAAGTAAAAGAAATCTGGGCTTCATTATGAAGAATATTACCACTGTCCACATCTCTTTTATGAACAATTCTTTTCGTAAATAAGTCTTCCATGTTGTATCACTCTCTGAGGACCTGCCTGACTCAAGTTATAAGAGGAAAGATTGTCATCAGAAAGACCAAAAGAATAGCTCATAAGATCAGTGAGAATGGAACTTCCCTTAGGATGCTGATGTTTTGCATTTTCCTTCTATGTTCAGAGCTGAGCTTCTTATTTCTATTAGTACACTAGAATAGCTGAGTTTTGTGCAGCTTTCTATTTTCATTGTATCTTTACTGGATGGTGAAATTTTTTTTTGTAAGGGTGATGAAACAGTGGAACAGTGGATTTCCTAGTGAGGTGGTAGATGACATGTCCCTGGAAATATTCAAGGTCAGACTGGACAGGGCTCTGAGCAACCTGGCTGAGTTGAAGATGTTCCTGCTCATTGCAGGGGAAATAAGACTAGATGAAATTTAAACACCATTTCTAACCCAAACCATTCTATGACTCTGTGAAATATCTCACAAAATCCTCACTTTTTCTCAAGGTATTGTTTCTACTTGCTGTATGTTCATTGTTCTACTCTCTATATTACAGCTCATGTTCACAGTATCATAATGCAGACTCAGTATGAGAACTATTTCTCCAAGCTAAAAGGGTGTATATAACCCCCTTTGACTGGAAGATAGCCTTCACAAATTGAGATTCTGAGGACAAAGAGCACACAGATGATCTCGGAGATACTGTCTGCACCATTGCTTTTCTAAGATGCCAAGCAGCAAGTTATAAATGCTAGGAAACTATGAAACATATGCCTAGACCCTAATCCTGCCAGGACTTCTGTATTAACCTAATACTGAAATCATGCAAAGTCCTATGCATTGATGGATACTTTTTTTAACAGAACCAAGAACTTATGTTCTTCTGCCTACATTATTTTCACACAGTACTTTCCTTCCAATAATTATTCCATTTTAAAATATTTACCATCTACCATTTGTCCAAACTAAGAATTAGTCTGATTGCATTTTTACATTACATCCATTTACAACAACAGGCCTTTTGCCAAAAGCTAAAGTGATCTTTAAAGATAAGGTTTGTGGAAGAGAAGGTCTTTAAGATTATTCTTTTTTCTCAGTACAGAAATCAAATTGTCCTCCTTCTTACAATTCTTTTAAATATCTCAATGAAAGGATTACTATTAATTATGAGATGCAGTGATAGAAACAATGTAAAATGTAAATGTATAGTACAAATCATTGTTATCCATAGATCAAACCTTAGTTGAGATTTATGTTAATCAATAGATGTGCTTTATATAGTACTTCCCAGTGTAAAACTGAGCATATTGCAATACATCACACTCTTTGCTAATTACAGGGTTTTAAAGTTTTCTTCTAAGAAATTCATCTCCACAGAATGCTATCTTTATCACTTTGGTATCCATTAGTGCTGCCATCTCCCATGTATCATGATGCTGTCCTAAGCCAAAATTCTTTGTAGCACTTACAAGTCATATAGACAAAATCAGTTCAAATTAAAACCTGTCACCAGTCATTTGCCTTATAGATTATCTATCACCTTTGTTGATTTTTGCTCAAATTGGATTAAAATATAAAATTCAAGAGTCAATCCTGTCTGCATTTTTCTTACCATTGTATGTAAGTTTCAACTTGCATTTTAAAATATAGAAAGTAATTATCTCCCTTTTCAAATGTGAAAATGACAGAAAACATAGTATATTCTTAGACTTATCTATAACATCATCATAAAGAGTCGGTTACTTGGGGATTTTTCCTTTTTGTCTTCTGTAAGATTGAACTTTGGTGGTAAACTAAGTCACTAGGAGCTTGTGAAGTAGACAACTGTCTGTATAAAGAACTAAAATGAGGTGATGATGTGAAAGGAATATAGCAAGAGTCTACAAACCTGTGAGGGGCATAGTGAGCATGGAGCAACTGTTGAGCTGTTTATTCTGTGTTCCATTGTTCAGAGTTGTGACCTTCATTTGAAGCTACTAGAATACAGATTCAGACTAATCAAGCACAACTGATTCTCCACATTATAGCAGGCAGATCTGCAGTGCTCCTTGACAAAGTGCCGTGGATAAAAAAAATGTAAATTTGAGGGGAGACTGAATAAGTGTTTGAGATAAAATGAAGCCAAATTTAGGATGGCAAAGTGTTGCCCATCCCATTATAGCTGTACATTTTCCAAATTTATGAAACAAACACAATGGAAAGTCAATTGTCTTGGTTTAAGTGCATTTCAAATAAATGTTCATTATATCAGAACTTCATTAGCAATATCTGTTGTTATATAATTTAAACATGGTATTTATTAGTTCTTTTTACTCTGAAATATAGTAAGTAGATATATATGACCTTTAAAAACATTAATGCTCTCAGACTGTGCCAGCTGGCTTATCTTAAAAAAATTATAATTACCATGTTTAGTATACTGACACAATTGCAATAATTTGTAGTTGACTACTTTCCCTTTGAAACCTGTGACTGATTTACTATTTAATAGTTCTAAAGGAAACTCTTATCAAAGGTTAAAAAATATAACCTTTCAAATCTGTAATTTTGAGGTTTTATTTCGGAAGGTGAATCAGCCATTTCTGCATCATCATCTTTTGAATCATTTCCAGCTGTAAAAATGTTCATTTGGTCACCTTAACTGATTTGGAGGTCAAATTTGTTTTCTATTTCCACCTTCCATTTTTCCAGTATCCATTAATGATATTAACTGTAAATTTCATTATTTTCTTCATTGTGCTTTCTGAAATGCATAAATATAACACTCAGATTTTTTTTTTTTAAATTTGGTAATACATACTTGAAAGATATTTATTTTAATTAATTCAGATTCACTACTCCGGTTCCTTAAATTTTTCACTTCTGGTAGTTTAATTCCCTTTGGTCTACTTCCTTGTCATCAGTTTTTATCCTGCCTTTTCTCATTGGTAGTGTCCTGTAGAATGGTCAGATAAAAGCTTTTTGTACTGTTGAACCAAGACCTCTTTCTACCACATCTGAGCTTGTTTGATTCAGAATAGGGCTAGCCCATGTAATCATATAACCAGCACAAAATAAGTGAACTTTATAGCCTCACCCCAAGTCTGTTTTACTTTCCTTTTTATGTATCTGTGACCTAGTTCATACCTTTCCTACTACCTCTTTGCTATAAGTTTTTTCTTTGTTCCATATCCACATTCATACACTAATGATTTCCTTCTGTTTCTTAGCATGTAAAATCTTGTGTCCTGGGTTTTCTTTTCCTCTGGATTCCACGAATGCTTTGTTTTGTAAAATTCTTAACAAAACCATGAAAAGAAAAGATATGCCAAAGGTTATAGTAATATTTTTCCTGACACTTTTTATTCATGATTAGTAAGGCATAATTAGCACAGTGTCATAAAATTATCAAGATACCTATGATCAGAATGAGCTGATTTGATACATCCTAAATATAATCCTCAGGTGCTTGAAACAGTAAGAACTAGGGCTTTTGATAACCATGCCATCAGCCAAGGGACAGATTTTCTGCTATTATCTACAAATCCTAGCCTGCATTAGAATATGAAAGTGGACTAAAGGATTATGTGCTTGCTATCCACAGAAGTATTCTTATCACAAGCAATTTATACTGTACTGTTCTCCGAATCATTTCATGAGTGGCACTTTCTGAGCTCAGAGTTGTTATTATTGTATTTCATGAGCAGATTGTGATTTGTAGAAAAATGTAGCCCATCAAACAATGTCAGATGTGTCAAAAATTTGATTTCCTGGAATTTCAGAAGGGTAGAGAGGCCTACTTGTGTTCTGTTAAATTCTGCAACTTCTGTCTGAGAGGATGGAAAAGATGAGACATGCATGAGATATAACAAAAGCCATTAATTACAGTCAGTAGACATTTCACAAGAAGATTATGTAGTAAAGTCGGTAAAGTTGTAGAATATATGGTTGTTGGCCTCAGATTAAGGAAAAATAATTGGGTGACACACTCATAGGGGAAGAATCGATACAGGTGTGAATCCTAGGTTTTGGTGCATTCAAGGTACTGAACAAAAATTAAAAATTATTGTTGAAAAAATGGTTTCTATACATCTTGCAGTATTATATA
>VZRX01015137.1:14460-32398 GCA_013398075.1 Notiomystis cincta | reverse complement strand
ACATCAGCCCCTAATCTTCTGGGATTTTACAGCTACCCCTCTGATGGACTCTTTTGGCCAGCACTGGTTCTATCACATTTAGGAGAGCCTTCTAGCATCTTCTCACAGAAGACACTAACATAGACACCCTGCTACCAAAACCTTGTGAAGGAAATCTAATACATTTGCTCATTAACAGAACTGATTAGGAAGTATCTGACAGAAATTTATTTTCTTTTTCTGAACAGAAAATATATCTCTAAGTAATAAATATTTTGTACTGAGGTAACCTGAGAGCTTGTTAAAAATACATTTGTTTTCATGCCGTGTTAATCCAAAATTGTTTTCAAATAAGACATTGTCTGGTCACAATAAATCCAGATTTTTAATTATGTGTCAGTTTAATATCAATACCAATTCTGTGTCATCTGAAAGATTTGCATTTGCATATTTATTGTACCTATTCTCCTAAATAGTCTCACTGCTCAGGATACACCTGCTATTATAAATTTTTCATGTGCATCTTTCAAGTCAGGTAGCCATGACACATTATAGGAAAAATCATCCATTTAAAAATCCAAATCTGAACATAGGAAATGGCGACAAGAAAACAATTATCATGAGACTCACACTTGTTCCAAAAGAAGAAGGCTAATGCTGTACTGGACTGATTATTTTTTAAGATACATTGTTGTCAGATCCTTTAGAAAATATAGTCTTGAAAAGGTGATATTTTGACTTTTCATCCAATGAAAACAAATACTCATGCTTTCCATGTGAAATGGTACAGAAATCTATTATGTTCTGTTTGTTACCAAGTTTCTGAATTTCTGCATCTCAAAAGAGTGATCTTGATTTGAGAATTAATGTGAAATAATTGTAGTTTATTTTTATGTTTATATAAATTGCACAGAACTTGTTTCTCTAAGTATCTGGTATCCAGTGATTAAGATAATTAGACAGCTAATTTACTGAAATTTGTTGCTTAGATGAGATATCATGAATAGCATCCTTCTTTCACAAAAAAATTAGCAAAGCAATTGATTTTAACAGGTTGAAAGAACTGAGAAACAGAAGGATTTCATGGTAAGTGGTAAACAGCAGCTGCTGCCACAGTGCATCTACTTTTGCTTTGCATTAGCTTTCTCTTTACACTAAATGAAATAAAACATTTGCAAGTCTGTGAATACAAATATATAAGCATTTTTTATTTTAAAATAAAAACATAAAACCTAAAACTAGTATAGTAGGAGAGGTTTATTGTAAATTATTTTTTTTTACTGTTTGTGAGGAATGTGGCATTTTAGGGTAAAATTCTCCTAATGAATGATGGTGGGAATAGGAGAGGGAAAGGTCAACCAGAGTGGAGGGAAATTACTGGTGATGGGAGGAAATGAGAGACTGCAATAAAATATTCTAGAACTTTTACTGTGGCATTATTTGTTTGGGTTTCTTTTTGCAAATTTAAATAAGACTGATTTTCTTGATTTGCTTAGTGTATTTAATTCCCATTCTTTTTCATTACGCTCAGCTTGTATTCTGACTCCCGATCACTATGGAAATATGGAATGTACAAGGTACTAAAGCAATTCAACTCTTTAGGTATGTTTCTTCACCCACAAGTACACAGGCATGGTTAATCTATAAAGAGTATTAACTGGAATATAGATAAAATACCAATTATAGGTATACCTAAATGTGTGTTTATATATAATAAAAATGGCTCTTTAAAATTACCATCACTTCCAAAAGCATGCTTAGATGATTGCTATTATCTGTTTACTAATTTTTTCAATGAGGTGACACACAAGGGTTTACTGTGGGGAATCTTTACAAAATCTTTCAAGTATTCTATGAGTCAGAGGTTCTTATTTTCTGCTTCGTGGTGTGTGGTAAGAACTACAATAACAATAATCTGGAGGTAATTACTGTCTCTAAATTACTTCAGCTGGGCTTTCTCTGCAACTTTATACACTAATTTCTCCTAAGTATTTTCTGTGTGGGAAACACATTTCCAATTATTTTGGGTGCACAAGAAAAGAGAATTCTGTGTAAGTCTTGTGATGTTCTATTTGCTTGGCTAAAGTTCCTATTTTATCTGTTCACAGTTGGGACAAATGCATCTGCAAAGCTTTATAAGTGTGTGCTAACAAACCTGTTTACACATCTGTTTGAGTTTTCAAATAAGTACTGATATATAAACAACTGGGAGGAAATGTTTTTCTGGAAGAGCAAGAAGATACATAAATTAGAAATATGTCTAAATAGTGATAGGAAACTGATATTTGCATAATCAGCAGGTATTAGGTATGAGTCTATTCCTTTTATGACTAAGCAAGAAGCTTTTGAGAAATAGTGAAGGAGCCATTTGCACTTCTCAGTCCATAAAATGAGGACATCATTAGGAATAGTGCACCTGATTTGGCAATAAAGAGTTGACTCCTTTTAGACTAGGTGAATTATAGTCTTTAATGAGGGAATTTCAGTCAATGTAGAGCTATGGAAGTCCCTCTAGAGAGCAAAAATACAGTAATTTTTTGCCAGTACAACTTTTGGTCAAGATGGAATCTTACCATGAGTACCTCAAACCTGCCTTAGTGTTTCCACCCCTGCTAGCAGCAAGATCCTAGCAACGACCTGAGATCTTCATTGCTCCACATTTATCTGTGAAGGTGTCAGACTGTAATTATCTCAAAACAAGGAAGATTAAGATGTACTGCTAAAGTTTTCTCTGCCTAGTTCCTGGTACGTCAATAATGTAAAATCCTTATTCAACCACTTTCCTTGTATTTCACTAATCTGTATGTATTAAAGAAAACTATTTTGCTCAGTTTCACTTAGTAGAGCAAAGAGCATAGCTGAGGCCCACCCCAATGTTGGCTGCAACTTATTTTCAGTAATCATTCTGAGTTGAGTGTCATTTCATCACAGGAAAAAAATATTTATCCAGTTTCATTGAGCAAAGAAAAGCAGGGTGATAAAAGTGAAGGAAAGGAGTAAGAGGTAACCTGTTAACCTTGATGCCAACCTGTTATCTAGGAAATGTATGAATGATTAATAAAAATAACATAGAAACCTTTTCCAGATTTTGATGAAAGTTTGAAAGACAGTGTAAGTAACTTATGGCATAACAAAAAGTTACACACAGTGGAGGCATGGGAACACCCTGATTTGTTATAGCCATACCTCACCAACAGAGCTCACAGTTGTCTCCCTAGACATTTGGCATCACCTTGGAACATATGATATGTTCCATCATGGAAAAACTCCTTGTCCTTTATATGGATGGATATTAAGGTGAAAAGGGCTATTTCAAGAACCTATAAATCAAGGTCATCAGTTTTTCTTATCACATGCCTCAGTGACCAAGAACAACTTAGTGTTCTTATAGCTCAGTCTTGAAAAGTTCACAATTATTTTTATCTTTTTTATATTTTTGCTGTCAGATAACTACAGAATTTCAAATATTGATGTTTTCTGAGGAACAAAACCCACACAAACTTTCAGTAACCTTAGTAAAAACATTTACTAAAACAGTATAAAATCTACCAAAAGAAAAACGTTAATGAGAAAACAAATTTCTGTAACTATGAGAATTGTAAATAAAATATTACAAAAATAAGAACAATTCTATAGTGGTGCACCTGTCACTATATTATGTACTTACATTCTCTCTTTCCACCACATATTCAAATAAAAAATCAATGTCACTGGTAGTGTTTCCATAAAATGTAATATTATTTTTATTAAAAATAATACCTTAGAGATTATTATTAGCTCAGCACAGTTGTCTTTCTCCTGAGAACAATCTACATTTGTCATATTTAACATAACTTTACATTTTGGGGTTCCAACCTTACAGAGCTGAAGTTTTAATATCTAATACTTTTCTGAACCAAACACATAAAGGCAGGGAATGGGCAAAAATAAAAGTTTATGGGTGGATATAAAATATGTTTTACATTCAGCTGAGAGTAATTTTTAATGCAGTAGCTGATGTCTCACTATGGGGAAAGCATAATGTTTAGAAGAGTTTATTTTTTGGGAAAAAGGTCATAAAGCACTTCATAACTGAGAATATTTCCTTCTGTAAGGTAGAGATTTAATCCATACATTTTTCCTGTACATGAATTCACATAGCAAAAGAAGAAAATGAGGAATTAGAAGATCATGTACAGCTGAAGAGCTGTAATCTCACTGGCACTATAGATATGTGGTGAGATAAATTGCCTAACTAGGTGCTGCAATAAGGGGTTACAGGACTCTTAGGAAGGCAGCTTGGGAAATGAGGAGATGGGGCTGTCTTGGCCATGTCTCAGTGACATGAATGAACAGACAGGGCAGATGTTCTCCTTGACATAGCAATTACAAACAAGGGAAAACTCTCTGGCCATGTGAAGCAAGTGTGATAAGACAAATTTTAAAATCTTTACAGAAGTTACCAAACAAATAGCAGAATCACAAACACTGGACCTCAAGGGAAAGAAATTTAGCCTTCCTTAAGAATCACCCTAACAGAGTCCTTTGGAACACTTTCCTGAAGGGCAAAGGTCTAAGCAGATCTAGTTGATCTTTAAAAACAATTTACCTAAAGAACAAGAGCAGTCTTTTCTAATGTTCAGTCTAATCTGAGAAGCAGAAGACGGGCACAGAGAAAAAGAAACAGGAAAAAGAAGTATACAGGAAATGAAAACGAGAGTGAATTACCCAGGAAGACTATAGAGACAATACCTGAGAATGAAGGTATGGAACTGGGAAGTTAAGTATCAATCAAACTTGAAGCTAGCTCTGGATACACAAGTCAACAAAAAGGACTTCTGTAAGTTTATCAGTTGAAAATAATAACAAACAAGCAAAAACCTTAAGAAAAATTTGGGCCTACTACTCAGTAAAGGAGTGTTCCTTGTGACAAAAAGGATATAGAAACAAAACCAAAGATACTTAGTGGTGCTTACTTGTTTTGATTGGTTAAGCCCTCCCTCAATTTTCACTGGTCAGTTCCAGTTTCCAGAGATAATTCCTTTTGAATAAAAAGAATAAAGCATTACCCACAATCAAGATTAATACAGCTAAAGAGTGTTTGATACATCAGTACAAATTAAGGATCATGAAGACAGGAGGCATGTTCCCAAGGGTGCTGGTAGATGTGACCAATGCATTTGGACATTACAAGGCTACTTTTTGTGGTCTTTGAAATGTCATAGGAAACAAAAAGAAGTTCCTGAGTATGGAAAGGACCTAATATCACACTCATCTCTAAGACTGGAAAGGAAGAGGATCTGGACAACTAAATGGAGGGAGATCAGTTTAATGTCAGATCCAACTTCAAAAAAACAAGAATAAGATTGGCCAGAGTGGATTACCCAAGGGCAAATTATGTTTGACCAACCAGTTTGCTTTCTGCAATAACCAACTAGCTCAGTTAGACAAAAAGTGTATGAACATTAGATGCTTGTGATTCTGTGTTCCTTAGTAATAGAAAAAAAAGAGACATGAGGAAAAGCTGAAAACGACTGATTTGTTTATAAGGGTAAAGAAGGACCTTGCTCTCTCAAGGGAGGATGTAATGATGGTGTGACCTGGTGCTTCATACTTGTGCTCAGGGGTAGGACAAGATGCAACAGGTACAGCTTGGAACAGTGGAAATTCTGCCTTAATATAATATAATGAGAAAAAAATTGACCATAAGGGAGGTCAAACACTTGAACAGGATGCCTAGAGACACCATGGATTTTTGGATTTTGTAGATTTTCGAAGCTCACCTAGACAAAGTGCTGAGCAATCTGTTCTCAACAGACATATTTTGAGCAGAAAGCTGGGACATGTGACATGTAGAACTCTTCCAATCTTTATAATTCTATGAGTAAAGTTTTTAAAGAAAAATCAGATTACTTACCCTGATATTTTTCATAATAGATGTTGGTTAACTACTGTGGGTAAAATACTCCTCCATAAAAAATTATGAAAACAGAAATAATACAAGTATTAGGATAAAATTATAGCTGTCTGTATTAATAGAAATATATATAAGAATATGAATAAGAAAAAAAATTGCAAAGTTACTACTATATACCTAGAGTAAGAGTTTTCCCTACATTTTTTTTTTGTATTATACTTCAAAACAATATTTTACCAGGTTTTTTTGGTTGTTTGTTTTAATTCTTCTTACATTTGAGGGGAAAATATTAAAATTAAAAGATCTTACAGGTATTAGGATTTTGGGAAGCCTGGAATAGAATGTAAGTCAGACATTTGCCTATGTCAGTTTCACTCTACAGAAAAGTAAACAAGCCACAAAACAAGGAAATTAATATGCATTTCTTCCCTTTCTTCTTTTAAATGACTCTTTAATGAGCAGTAGAATCTCTCAAAAACTCTCCACTGAATCTTTATATGTCAACGTACCAGTTGTTGTAATGATAATAAGATTAAAATATACCTATAAAATTTAGAGGAAAAAGAACCAATGTAAAAAAATTTAGCTTCTTTCTTCTCAAATTTCTTAGTACACATTAAACAACTGTGAACAATCAAATACCATATGTAGAATTTAATGTAAATAAACAAATTGTCTAGATAGCTTATGAAGTATTTACTCTGGGAGATTTTCAAGACCATACTAGATACAGTCCTAAGCAGTCTGGTCTGACATCACAGCTGACTCTTATGGCTGGAATGCTGGAATAGAGACATCCTGAAGTCCATTTTAATCTGAATTATCCTGATCTCTTGGTATCTTATGCAGGCAGTAGCATTTAGATTGTGTAGAATTTAATGGAAATTTCTTTTCAAATTTTCATTCTATCAAAATGTACAGATTCTACCAGTTTTTTAAATCCTCTGGGGGAAAAAAACCCCAGTACTACTACCACAAGTGAAAACCTCTATAATAGAAAGCTCAATTTAAAAAAAAACAAACAAAAACCAGAAGCTCCCACACACATAATCTATACCAGTTATTATTTTTCTTATTGCAACAGCACCTCAATTATAGAATGTGTTAGACCAATCACTTCATAGGTGGGGCTTTCAAACACTGAAATGAAATATAAAAAGTGTTAATAATTTCTCATGAGTTAACCACATAAACAAAAAACAAAAGGTAAATCTGTTCAGTATATTTAGCTAAAGGAAAAGTCTAATAATATAGTTTCTTAAAAATATCTCTTACTTTCTTTTCTCCTTAGAGGAAGAGAGATAACTTTTTTACAACATATTATTAATTAATATGATTTTCCTTTGATCCTCTCTAATTAATCAAATATGTATAGAACTAAATTCCCTGTCCTTCATATTCAAATATATTTTTACATCTATTCCATTATGGTGTTTGTTACTATTGTTGTGAAATCAGAAAAGGCTTATGTTCTCTGCTGGATAAAATGTTAAAAAAATAGCGCTGAAAATTCAGAGCTCCCAAAGCATAACAGAATGAATAAAATTTACTTGCAAGATTGTCGAGGAATTTTACTTAGATGCTTTTCTCTTTTAGGTATATACCAGATGGCATCTTACTGGCTAATACAAGACTAAAGCAATGGGAAAAGAGGAGAGAAGTCAATGTATTATTCCACAGTATGATAAATCATACTGGGAAATATTGAATAGTTGTAGTTACTACCAGAGCACAGGAGTACTATGAAATTCCTTGCTTTATTTTATGAAGCATTGAACGGTTCAAAACAACTATTGCTTCGAGATGTCATCTATAAATCAACACAGGCCAATGGCAGCACAGTGATGGATATCCACCCATCTAAGGGATTTGATCATAAGACACAAGCTAAAACAGTGACAAGGCAGAGATAAATGTTTGTGTTCAGATTAACAGCCCAAGGTCAGAGTGCCTGGGCATATCAATGAGGAATTTCAACTAACACTCTAAGAATATTAATCCAGAAATGTGTAACAGCAAACTGAAGAAGATATTGAATTTTAATGACATTGTCTGTTTTGATTGTCTAAGAAAATATTTATAGCAAACTAATCACACAGAGATTGGAATTTATTCTATCACTGGACTTGTTTCCTGAAAATATCAGCCTTGTCCTGGGTTTTTAAGACAATTTTGCTTTTCATCTGTTTATTTAACAAGTATATTAATAAAGCATCAGAGTAGAAATTGTCCTGTAAAGTCTTTATTTCTTGAATGAAAAAATAGAATAATATAATGTCATGACAGTCATGCACTACTAATTCTAAGATGACCGTGTGTTTATACAAAGTCTTGTTAAGGTTTTACAGGATTATTTAGCATTTTCATTTGTAGAAGTTAATAACAGAAGATAGTGGGAGAGACATTTCAGGAACATAGCAATTAATGTCAAAAGAACATACCAGCTTCTTAAAGCAGACAGGGTATATTAACTCTGTTTTAAATATATGGTATTTTGTTCAGTTATAGAAGATATTGAAAATATAATTTTCACCATTAAAAACACCTGAAAAATAGGGCTTCTGATGTTAGTTTTTCAATGTGAATGAGTGTAGTAGCTGTTTTAACATAATGGTCTTCAATTTATGCTTTTCTAGCTGAGTTTGGGGTCCAGTCTGTAAATGTGTTTTTCTTCTAGTGTGGGTTTTTTCTTTATATCTCTCCCTCTTTCATTCCTTCTCTCTCTCACTCCCTTTTTTCTCTTTTTTTCTCTCTATCCTTCTTTCCAGTCCAGTGCTCTTACAATTTTTCTCAACATTCTGTGGACTACAGCAGTGAGAAAAAAATCTGAAATCACAAATAATTCATCCAGTCTAAAATAACTCTTAGGAAAAACGATTTTGTGAAGTGCACTGTACTAGATCATTTAAACTGTGTGTAGTCATAACTGAAATTTACTGGATTAACAAGATTTGGGCTCGGATGCTTCTGTAAATACAAGTAGAAAATAGTTTTAAACTTGGACAAAAAAAAAAAAGCCAAAGAACTTCTGTTTAAGTAATAGATGATAGAGTTATTTGGAAATGTGAGTGCTCATATGTGTACATATATATGTGTGTGTGTGTGTGTGTGTATATATCTATATACACATAAAGACATACTCCTCCCTTTCCAGGTGACTCATTCATTAAACTATTATGCATTGAAAAATGTTAAACTACTAATCACTTTTCTGGTTTTACAAAATTTAGATGAAGACTATTTATTTATTGATGTCAGCATGTAATTCCTATTCCTTTTGTACTCAGCAATAGTTTTATTCCAGTTTTCAGAGTTTTGCACAAGTTAAGATATATCTCTGATGCCTGTATATACACACACAAAAAAACCCATACAATATATTAAGCTTTTACAGCTGTTGCAGATGACTGAATAAGCTAAAGTGAAAGACACGTGTATTTTGAAATAGACAAAAAGGACAAAATTTTAATCTATTTAAGTGATTTCTAATTAAATAGGCAGTTATTCTCACTTACAACCACTATTTTGGTAGGATATTGCAAGAGAAAGAAAAGGCTGCTGCAGGACAAACCAGTCCAGTATTAAGAGACATTTCTCAAATCTTACTTAAATTTACTGAGATTTATATTTCTGTTTAAGAAAAAAAAAAAAAGCTTTAAATAACAATTTTATTTAGCTAATTGACCCATATTAATATTTTAAATTTAGAAAACAATCTGAACAGCTCCTGTAGCTTGTGAGCCTACAACAAAGAGGAAGGACATATGCTTAAGGAAAATTGATCTGAAAACATTTGAACCCATTGTTATTCTTTGAGAATTTTTTTTCTTCATTTTTGCTGTGCAAAAGGGAAGAAAAAGATACTTTCAATTGCAGGTTGATTATTTAATTTGGCTCCATGCCCTTACAGAACCAAAACTGTTGCTGAGAGAATCTCTGGAACCCTCTGCAGGTCAACTTTTATGCATTAGATCAGTGCAAGAAGAATCAGAAAATAATTATCTGTGAAAAATCCAGTGAAAAATGTTAACATGATTGCAATCTTCATGTCTTCCATTTCATTGTTATTCTGAAAGTATTTCTGAACAACTGGGAACTGCAAAAGAACATGCTGTTCAAAGTTAGAAGGAGGGGAAATTGGGTAGGAAACTTGTTTCTAAAAAAGGATTGGCATGACTTTGTCTGCAGGGAGATCAATGAAATAATGCACTGTATTTAAATGCTTCATCCAAGAAAAAGAGAATAATATTAATTATAGCCTTTAGCTCTTTTCATGGCAATCCTTTGGTAATTATAGTTCAAGAGAAAGAACAGAAGTAATTTAAAGATGTGTTTCTTCATAAGATACCCAGTTTTATTTTTTTCTTGGGAAAGAGTGCATTTCAAAGGAGAACTTTGTTTTAAGTTAGATATGCACTGTTTGCACGGAAGTAATGAAATGAACTGTAACGATATTCCTGCAGTCTATGTTACCCTTGCAGCTACATCCATGGTGGCAAGCCTACTTGCTGGTAGTATGCTAAAAGGCATCAACTTTGATGATACCTGCTGAAGATCTTAATGTGAATGTGAAATTTTAATGTGAAATTTTATGAAGGTTGCAGGTTTTTTTGTTTGGTTGGTTGGTTGTTTGGGTTTTTTCCTTTTCATCTATGGAGTGCTATCTTAAAATATTAAGTTAAATGATTATGTGGAAACTTAAGACTCTTTAGGACAAAGACAATAAAGTCTTAAAGATCAAACTCAAGACACAAGGAGATGGTTTAAGTTAGAAAATATATCTGAATTAGTGCAAGTTTAAAATTTTATGTAGTGTGCTTCATCATGCAAACACGTAGATGCACTTCTTTAAAAAGATGAGACATCAGACTGCTAAATCAAATTGGGCATGTTGCCTATAGAAAAAAAAAATCCTCTCTGACTTTCATTTAAGACCTGAGATACCGTGCTCATCAAATTCACTAAAGTTAGTTATTAAATAAGAATCTTGTCATGAAGAATAAAACAGCTGGATGCTCTGGTGATCTTCAGTTTTAGAGAGCTGTTTAGAAGTATGAACAGTTCTCTAATAAAATTTTGAGCAGTGTTACTTGGGGAAGAGTGAAGGTACATTTTTAGGCTGAGCCCTTGCAGACAGCTCAGCCTCACACAGCTGCTTGCTCCTTTCCCTTCCAGCAGAACACAGGAGAGACCCGTGGATTGAGATACAGAGAGCTCCATTGGTAAAACAGAGATGTTCATGAGGGCAAAGCAAAATCAGGAATTTATCCACTGCTTCCCTTTACCAGGGAGATATCCAGCCATTTCTGGGAAAAACAGGGATTCAACGGGTGTAATGGTTACATGAGAAGATGAAGGCCGAAACTCTGAATGTGCCCCCCCTCTTTCTCCTCCTGCTGTAGTTTTATGGCTGAGCATTACATAGATATGGGTCTGTTGGGGTCAGATTTCCTGGCTGCGTCCCCACTTAACTTCTGGTACTCCCCAGCCCACTCAATGGAGAGCCAGAGTAAGAAACAGAAAATGCCTAGCTGCTGTGTAACCTCTGCTCAACAATACCTAAAATATCCCTGTGTTATCCAGACTGTTGTGGTCAAAAATCCAAAATGCAGCACCTTTCTGGCTGCTGTGAATGAAACTAATTCCTAGCCAAAACTAGTATACTACCCAAAGCAGCCCAAGTAAATGAGACAGAAAGCAGTGGGAGATGGTCTCCTGACACAGGCATTTGTTACCCTAGATAGGAGTGAACTTGTTCTTGTGAAGAATGCAAATGCATCATAGCACCATGTGAAGTTCTCCAGACATAATTGATTGTCTAGCCCAAGATAGTAATCTGGCTTTCACTACCAATTCTGAGAAATACATGCTTTCAAAAGACTACTTTAGCTTGTGTCTCTAATGGCTATTAACCTTTTTTTGCTGTTGTTCCACTCATTTTCACACCTGGGCCTCACATTTGCTTTTCAACAGAGATTTGCTTTCAAAAATAAAACCCAAACCAGAAAAAGAAAACTAAAAACAACAACAACAAAACCCCCAGTGACTAACCTTCCCTCCATTCACTCATAGCTGGTTCTTGCATTGCTTTTGTCATCCTGGTCTGAAAAAATTCTCCTGGGTTCCAAAGTCTGTATTTTTTCAGGCCAGGTTTCAAGATATCATCTACTAGAGGTGAATTGTAAGCACTAGATTATTATAGAGTATTAGAACTATGTGCAATATTCAATTCAGATACGAGCTCCATATGTTTGCAGTTTTATGTTGAATGTGCCAGGAGGATTAGATGGCTTGCATCTTTCTTTGCTTTTGACAACAAGCTTGAATCAAGTTTAGATCATCTGGATTTATCCTGTCACATCATCATGCGGATTTTTTTCACCTGGACTAAACTGTTTGCATTTGGTTTTATGTTTGTTGATTTTGGCTTTTTTTCATGTAAAATAATTCAAATTCTCTTTGGTGAAAGATTTTTTTCTCCTTTTTTCTTTTTTTTAATCTTTCTACCTCTTCTTATGCCTTCCAGGAAGAGAAGGAAATAAATAAGAATTAAAAAAACCAAAAAGAATCTATAACCAACCTTTCACATTTTTGTTTATTTTCACTCAGTGAAAATGATATTTCTAACATTCTAAGATTCTTACCATTTTATTATTGGTTTTATTACCATCTAAAAGTTATTTTTATGTGAGATTAAATTATTATTTGGATAACTTTTGTAAATTTTAAAAGCTCAAAAATCAACACCCTTTTTTAATTCATTAATTGCTTTGATTTTGTGTAAGGACTTAAAGAGCACAGCTGCCAATCTTTAGGCCTCAGAAGGACTTTGCCATGAGATAAGCACAGAAGGGAGGAACAGGATGGTGCTAACTCCAGGCCTGGTAGAGGTGAGATCTGGGTAGCAAATCCTGGGTAATATATCCACACAAAAATTTCTACTGTGGAAATCTGTGTAAAGAAGTAACTGCACATACACATATCACTAATCACAAAAAGATCACCCCAAGGGTTGGACAGAAGACACCTAAGACCAAAAATGACCAAGGAAACTCCCCCAAATATGCCTCTCTGTATACCTGGAACTTGGACTGGAAGATAATCCACCATAGCAAGAACTCAAGATAAGACAAAGGTGGTACTACTGTCGGGGTGTTATCTCAGACCTGGGGGAAGGTAATAAAGCTGGAGGAGAAGAATGGATCACTGATAATGGACACAAAGAATCCAGAATTTATAGGCCACGAGGAAAGCCAACTCAGCAACTGTGCTGGAATCGGCTCCAGGTGGGTGAGAGACAGTTCCAGCAGGGGGAAATTCTGAACCAAGTGACCCACTGACTCAGAACAGAGAAGGACTGAGCATGGACTAATTAGCATTAGAAGTGAGAGAATCATTTAACCAATAGACTAAGAGAACTGTGTACCCAACAGGCATTAATTATCTGCTAAAATCTATAAATAGTAAAAAGTTTTGAATGACCAGCCTCTTCCTCTCTCCCTCTGTTTCTCACTCTCTCTCTCCCCTCCTCCCTTTCCCCTCCCTTTTCTATTTCTTTCTATGTCCCTACCTCACACTTTATTGTTTAATAAAATCCATAGTATTGACTTTGGCATATGGTCTTGTTTGCACCTTAATTTGGGCAGAAGCATTTCTCAATAATTGGATCTTAACACTATGTCACACTTCTGAATGTATATTTCCACTTACATAGCAAACCTGAAACAAGTAATTTTCAGTGGTAGATAAAAAAAGGGTTTTTTTAACAATTCCTGAGGATTCTAAATGTTTTCTTTAGTGATCCTGAGCCAGAGTGAAAAAGGAAAATGTTCAGAATTTGATGATATTATCAATAGAAATATCAGACTGAATATATCAGATCTTTTTTTTATTCTTGTTTATTTTTATTCTTTTACTTTGATGACAAAGTACTTTCATATTTTTACCTTTAAAACTCTTTGTGAACAGAATCACATGGCTGTTAGTCTAAGAAAAATCACATTTCTTTTATTACAATTATAAAACTCAGTTTTCATATTTTTTATGGAGTTTGGATGTGCAGAAAAGAAGTAGGACTTAGAACTGACCCAAAATAACATTTTATTGGTGGTTCCCACATTGCTGTAACTTTTTTTTCATACAGCTAATTTTTTTCAAACACATTTCAATAGTACTGAGAGCACTTAAGGCATTCAAAAATGTTATTTAGTAATGAAATCATATCTAAAGAATATTTTTTTGAGACAAAAGAGCTGTTTTTTTCCAGCTTTTGCAACATCACAGAGTATGATATGAAAGTATATTGCTAAGTGAACAATTGTGTTTTACCTTAATCTGTGAGATGTTCAGGGGCTTTCTTACAGACAACTTTTCCCTTTCCCCCTGGAATTGTAGTCAATCCATTTTTTCACTAGGTCTATTTATATCGTTAATGGTTCAAGGAGCATTTTGAGTAGGTAAGTAGTTAATGATGAGACAAACATAAAAGCCTTGGAATTTCTCTGTTCAGGTAGGCATTGATGGAACTCTATTTTATGGTGCTATTTTTATACTCACAACCAATCTTTGAAGCCAGTGAGCCAGAAACATGGCTTCCCCACCCAAGAGTTTCGTGGAGATATTGCTACTGTGCCTGAAAATCTACTGCAAACCACAAAACTGTTGTAAACAAAGATTGTTGTAGGAATGGTGTGAGATATCTGCAGCCTTTTTATCCACCTCCATTAAGACAGCATTGGTTTGTGTTGAAAGCTCTATAGAATGGAAAATATCTCTCACTGCTTCCCCTCCTGCATGTAGAGAAGTTCTCCAACAGAAGCTGCAGAAAAGGCTGGTAGGGAAAAAGAAAAGGAGGGTAGGAAAAAGTTAGAACTGTAACTTCTACTACTGTCCTTTTTTAATTTTATTTTTAATAAGGTGAGATGCATCTTCTCTGAATCTGTCCTTAGTTTTTCCTTAATCTGTGATTACATGAATATTAAGTTTGAATAATATTTTTTTTTCTGGTAGCTATAAATAGTCTTTATTTTCAGGCACATACAACTATCCCTCAATTTCCTCTTATTTCCTTCAACATAAAGATGTACTCTATGGAAATCTTTTTACCTCAACACTTATATACAAGCTAGTCACCCTATTTCTCTTTTTAGGCAATGATCATAAACTGGCATGTCTAAACCCTGACTCATTCTGAGTAGGTGCCTCTATCTGGTAAGATTAATCTTAATGTAGTAACCATATTTCTCTCCATTATTTATAAAAATAATATAAAAATTGAGAACACCTCAAATGTAGAAATCTGTATGTGATCAAAGGGATTCTGATGCTGCATTATTTGAAAACAGGCATGTGTGCTTTTCATTTCACTTTTTCAGGACTCAGGAGTGAATACAGTTCTGGAAAGAGTTTTAAGTGAAAAAATATTCTTCAAACAACATAAAGTACAGCTATTTGCCTAAAATCGATTATACAAAGATTTTATATTCAATAAGATATATTAAACTGTTTTGGATAGAGATGTATTCAGTAATATGGGCAGAGTATTGTAAAGATTAGTTCTTGGATTGTGGTTCCAATGTTAGAATTCAGGCCAGATCAAATTCAGTAAGAAAAAAAGCTTTCACTTAGTCTAGACTTGGATATTCATGATCTTACTACTATCTCCCATTTACAAACTGAAGAAATAAAGTTTTTACCTGTTTGTATGATTGTACCCTTTAGTTTTACCCCTGGAGTTTATATAGCCTTGAGTTCTTCATTCCCTCTGCAAAACTATCTAATTTTGGAATGAGTATGTAAAAAATATACCTGAATGCATACCTTGGGGAAGAAGAAATTTTCAGTATTAAAATAAATTGTTAAGAGGGGTGATTTTATAAAGAGGACTATACTTTCAGTGCTGTACTTTAGGTGTACAGAAAAACCTAGTAGGGTGAATAAGAACAGATGATAGACAGAAAAAGAAAAACTAAGAATGAGGTAGATATTTACTTCACCAGCATTTCTGAAATATTTGAATGCTTACAGAGCAGTAACTAAGAAAGAGGAAACTGTCAAAAATTGTATTACCAATCTTTGCATTTTTCATAGCTGCATTTGAAGGTATCAGCTTGGGTATAAACTGTTTATGAAGAATATGTGAAAATTCAGAAAACAAGTTTAACATTGATTAAGGCAACACATAATATTCTTTTTTTTTAATGTGGAGCAGTACATTAAACAGTTCTTTTTGTACTAAAACTATGCTACAACTCAAATGAAAATACTATGTAGGGCGAGCTAACAATAATGTTTCATAAATAATCTCAATCCCTTTAATTTTCATTATTTAACAATTGTTTGGTATTTCAAAAGGCTATGTGTAAACAAGTTTATCTCAGTAAAACAAACAAACAAGAAAATAAACCCCTGTTTTTTGTTGAAAATGTCATCACACTGGAACCAGCATAATGAGTTTATGCTAGTTTATTTATTGTTGTCCCCAAGATGTCGCCTGTCATTACCAAGCAGTTCCTGGAACATTACAGATAGCAGTAACATGCATTTCAACTTTTGCCAAATTCCAGTGACATGGCTCAATGCACTGTAGGAGAGTACTGTTGAAAGTCTGATGGTTTTGAGTAATGTTTTTCTTGTACTGCTAAATCTTACCTTTTATCTATTGTATCACAGTGCAAGAACAGCTACCAGTTTAGAAATGCAGTATCATTAGGAAGGACGAGTCTGGCTCCTTCTTATCAAAATGGTAGCTTCTGTGGTGGAAGATATGCACGTTCTTGGTGATCTATTCCCCCAATTTTATTTTTAGCAAACAGCTGACTTGCTTATCTTGACAGTTTTCTAAACAGGTAGAAACTTGTTACTGAATATTTAAGGTTTTGAAGACCAGCCACATCCTAGGCTGCATCAAAAAGGGCAAGATCAGCAGGTCAAAGGAGGTGATTCTCCACCTCTATTCTGCCCTCAGCAGACCCTACCTGAAGTACTGCATCCAGCTCTGGGCCTCTCAGCACAAGAAGGACCTGTTGGAGTGAGTCCAGAGGAGGGCCCTGAGGATGATCAGAAAGCCAGAGCATCTTTTGTATGAAGACAGGCTGAGAGAGCTGGTGTTGTTCAGCCTGGAGGAGAGAAGGTTCAAGGGAGACCTCACTGAGGCCTTTCAGTACTTAAAGGGGCTTATAAAAAAGGTAGAGGGCAACATGTACATAGGCAGAGAGTGATAGGACAAGGGGGAATGGTTTTAAACTAAGAGAGGAGAGATTTAGGTTAGATGTTAGGAAAAAATGCTTTACTCAGGCAGTGGTAAAGCACCAGAACAGGTTGCCCAGAGAAGCTGCAGATGCTCCATCCTTGGAGGTGTTCAAGGCCAGGCTGGATGGCACTCTGAGCAGCCTGGTCTAGTGGCAGGTGTCCCTGGCCATGGCAGGGGAGGTTGGAACTAAGGGTCTCTTTCAAGCCAGACCATTCTATGATTGTCTGGTGGTTTTGATAGGACAGGGTACAGCCACTGGGGCAGGTCAAGAGGTGATAGCCCAAGCTGATGGCAGGAGAGAAGGGTTAAACAGGGCTACAGCTGCAGATGCTGCCATGGGCTGGAGGTTTCAAACATCATTTTGCTGTAACCTTTATGTCCAAAAAGAAAAACAAGAAGACAGAGAAGTAGGAAAAACCCATAGATGTGAAGATGTAATACACATCTATTAATCTTCTTTCTTATCTAATAAGTAGAAAATTGGACAGCTAGGAGTGAGAGCATAAATTCTGTAGTGTCTGCATTAACAGAAGTGGCAGGTTCAGCAGCAATGTAAGACTGGTATTGGGATTGTGATGCTGTGGAAATGGTGGTGATGATCTCCATTTGATGATCTCAAAGAGCAAGAAAGAGCTAGGTAGCTCCTTTGTTTTAGTAGGCACAACACCCAGTGTAGAAAAAACTTGGCAGGGATAGTCATTATTTCTGTGACACATAATCTTGGAGATTAGATTCTAGGTAGTTGTTTTTCTTGAATCAATACAGCTGTACTTGCATACCCCTCTCCTCTCCTCTCCTCTCCTCTCCTCTCC
>VZRX01015134.1:103760-114323 GCA_013398075.1 Notiomystis cincta | reverse complement strand
TTTTATTTTATTTTATTTATTACTGCTAAACTCCATATTCCTTCACTCCAGTGGATTGTCTGGCACACATCCTGGCCTGTACCTTTCCCTGCCACACACATACTTTAGAGAGCACTGGACTAGACTCTAATGCAAAGTCTGAGGCTTTGTGATGAGCTCTCTCCAAAGCTGTTGTTTACATTTCTGATGGCTTTGATAAGGAACATAAGGAGGTGGCCTCCTTTTATCACAAGATGCAGAGCTGCCTCAGCTCTACATAGGTAGTTTACAGCACTGCACAGAAACAGATTCAGAAACAGCTGGTTAGCACCAGTCAAAATCATTGATAAAAATGATCATTCAGCCTGACAGCACTTGAATTTTCTAGGTTCAGTTGTCTTATATTTACCAGCTGCAGGGAAAAAAATTATGGTTTCCAAAAATAAAAGCACAGCTTACTGAAAGCAGTAAGTTTAGCCATAACTTCAGAAGTTTCTAGTCCAGTTACAGCAAAAGTAGACATACAGCTATTTGATGAAGACATTGAAAATTTGATTTAGTCTTTTATATTTTCCTAAGTTTCTTCTCAAAGTAAGATCAGCAAATTGAGTTGTGCACATCCTTTGAAGTGGGCCTGCAATCATGCTTTCAGATAAGATTAGACCCAGTTCTTCAGGCATAACTTTATTTATATATGTTAACTCTTGGTTTTCAAATGTCTTTAATACAACACATTTGAAGGTAGTGTGACATTCAAAACTTCATTAATAAATTATACTGGGCTTTCTTGAGAAGGGTAAGTCCACAAACACCTTTGTTTTGCCACTTCCCCATGTGCTTTCCTGTGGAAATTCATATAACAAAGGTTTTGGGAAGGTAAGAGCAGTAAGAGAATAAGCATAGACTTGTATTTAAAGAATATTTATTTATATTTGCTTGACAACATTTATACCTAATGTTTATATAATTCATTTTCTTATGTCTAGAAGCAAAATTTTGAAGTAGTAACAAAGAGAAAATGTTGATAGCGAAACAAAACTATGATAAAACAATGGTTTATTTAAAGGTATTTTCAGGTTAGCTTACATTTGAATGGTTTCTGATGTTCTTTATGCCCTCTGCTGACACATACCTGAATTACCAGACATTATTACATTTAACTTCTAGCCCAGTAAGGCTTTGTCACTGGCAGATTATCTAACACAGCCTGCAGTTCAGTGAAAAGGCTCTGGGTTTGAATCCTCTAGAAACATAGGAGTTTATACCAAAACCTGGCAAATTATATTAACACCTGTAGTCGAGTTTTTATTTCAAGTATGTAAGTGGATGTTTGTGTTCGCAGGGAGGTTTTTGACTTTATATATTTCCTGGTAAGAATCCATTAGTGTTATGTTAATGACTTAAGGACCAGAATGGGTAGATCCCAAAAAGATGTGTTTAATCTTCCTGGCCTTGACCTTTCTGCTGGGGACACTAGAAAAGACAGTAATGGTTACAAAACAAACACCAGTTTGCATTGACTTGGACTGAGAAGATTGCTTGTCTTCAGAATGCTTCCCCACGGTGGCATGAGGCAATTCCTCTGTACTTTGTTTTCAACTCACTTTATAAACACAAGTCCATCATTCTTTTAATCTGCTGGAGTGCTGGTTGAAGTTGACTCAAAGATAAAAGGTTCTGTATCCTGTTGGGTCTCTGCTATCCTTAAAGTAGTATTTAATGACTGTACTGTTTGTGAGACAATACTGGCAGAGTCGTAGGAAGACCATACCGCATTGTGACTTAGATCACTATCAATCAGATAAACTTAAAAAAGGAAAAGAAGCCTGGAGAGCTGTTTTTTAGATTTAGTTGTAAATAGAATGCATTCTATAAAGTTTTGTACTAGATCTGTTTTACGGAGATGTTTATGAGTCTTTTCAACAAGGAAGGGCCAACAAACTCTTCAATATACCAGTCTAATATATTGAAAACATATGTTGGACCAGAAAAAGTCCTGAGTTTATCCTTCTCCCACAACACTAACTAAGACAAGCCTGGTCCTTTAAAGTTACCTCCTGTGTTTTGAACTGTCAATGGACGCAAAAGTTATATTGCCAAACTCCAGCTTCAAAATTGAATCTAAAGTACTTCCTTTTTAAAAGACAGCTAAGATTCTAGTGTAACCATAGCATTCTAAAGAGAATAAGAGAATCTAGAGACTGTAAGGCAGATGTTATTAAAATTCAAGCAAAGGAAAGAGTCATGAGAGCTGACAACACTAAATAACTTGAGTTTTGAGATTGACTTATGCTGCTGCTACTTGCAGAACTAACTAGAGATTCTGCAAGCTGGGTCTTGAGGCTTTCAAGGACAGGTGTCTGAGGTTGTAACCACTGGGTACCTTGGTGTATATAACATGGGAGATCACAACTTTGGCCTCTATCCACAACTTCTCTGAGTTAAACCCATTTGTATTTCAGAGGAGATTAAAAAGAAAGATTAAATATGTTTGTGTCAGCCAGACATCAGTTGTAGCAGTCTGCTGCTTTAGATTTGCCCAGTCCATGCTAAGATGCAGCTTTTTCATTGATAGTGTTATCTAAATGTTCACAAGAGCCTTAAGCCACAGAGAACTTTGTGCTAAAAGTTCTGTTCCTTCTAGTGCCTGCGGAAAGTCTAGGAATCATCTTTTTCAGTGCTATCTTATTCCATGGCCACATTCATATCTAAGAAAGTTGTATTCACCCAACAGTTCTATTCAGATTTTAAATACTTCTCTAACTTGAGCTCTAGGTCAAGACCAGTCCAAAGAAAGGAACAAGCTTCCTGTGAAGTTTTGGGTGTTGTCAACTGCATATGAAAAAGTCAGCATTTTATACACAAAACAAAAAAGAGAAAGGCTGTAGCTGTCTGCCTTCCTCATTGAGGGAACATCTGAAAACATGGCTAGTGAAAAGGACAGCATGTATACCAGGATGAAAATGAAATTCCTTTAAAGGGAGAAAGAAACTCCATCCCTCTAGCAAGAAATTCCATCTAGCAAGTAAGTATGTTTTCCACTCCAGGTTTGAATTGGAATATGGCACTAACCAACAGTGGTGAGGAGTTATCAGCTACACTATCTTTTTTTTTTCCAGTTTGTAATAAAGTGTTTACTAATGTTTCCCTTTAAAATGTGGTTACTCAGTTTCAGGATTAGCACCCATGAGACATACGGGAGCCATCTCATGTTTTTGTTGTACCAGTCAGCAATCTCTGTTAATAAGTTGATATGCATATTTTGAAACTTAATTGTAGACCTGCAGGCTTTCCAAGGCAGATATTAAGATTTTTTGAATATATTTGTATAGTATCTTGCAAGAAACTTAGACACTGAGTCATAAATACATCAGATAAAATAGGATTCCTTTTAGGGGGCATGAGAGATGAATAGTAAACCAAAGTTTAAACTCTGAAGACCAAATAAAGCTATGCATTTTGAAAAAGTAGAGTCATTGCTACTGAGTAATCCTTCAGATATGTATATAGCAACATATTCATGAGTATTTGCTACACAAGATTGATGGATCAGGTAGTACTACTTCAAATTCAAAATTATTCTATGACAAGAGTTCCAAAATAATAGAATACAAAGATATTTGTGTTCATTTGTGTCTTATTTTAATTCATTATCTGTACATGAGGTCAATATTTTACACTGGAGAATGTGATTTCTGTACACTGTGGTTTTCAGACAATTTATGATTTAGTCACATTTCTCTGATTCCAAAAAAGTGTCTTCTTTCCCTGGTTACATGTATGAGACTTATGAAGCTGACCAAAGGGAAGTTATTACCTAAAATGCCAAAGAAACAGTCAGAAGCCTCTTTTGAAGTCTTTCTGTCAAAATGACACACCACAAAGATTAAGTTAATGTCTAATTCTGGTGGATTGACCTTGCTGGATGTCAGGTGTCTCTATCACTCTATTATTCCCCTCCTCAAATGACAGAAGCCTGTTCCACTGTGGCTTCCCATAGCATCATAGCATCCTTCAGGCATCCCCCTGTTCCAGGCTGGGGCTCCTTGGTGAGCTGCAGGTGGATCTCTGCTCTCCTGTGGATCTCCAAGGGCTAGAGGGGCACAGCTGCCTCACCATGGGCTGCACCAGGGGCTGCAGAGAAATCCAGCACCTGGAGCACCTCCTGCCCCTCCCTCTGCAGGCCTGTTTCTCTCAGACATCCTCACTCCTCCCCAGTGCAATAATTTACGTATGTGATTAGATTTTTATCTCCTGAAGTGTGTATGATTTAAAACAGTAATGTAAAAAGTGTCAATTACATAACAAATTAAGTAAAATAATAATCTATAATCATATAATAGTCCTTTCTGCATAGCAAGAGATTTGCCTTAAAGCATCCGTAGCTTTGGGAAACAACTCTATCCCACTCTTTGTCTTTTTGGTTAGCCAGAATGGAAATGTCAAAGAGTTTATGTCCAGTTGCTGAGTGCTTCAAGGAGAGGGCACAAATTCTCCCAGTCTCACACAGCTTTTTGTTCTGACCTGTTGGTCCAGCATGAATCTGGCCCAAGTACAGGTGGAAGTTTGGTCCAAAGCCTGTGTGAATCTCACCCCTGCAGCGGGGCTGATGAAAGCTGCTGCATTGCTTTGGCCTCGTGTATTTTAGTCTGAACTCATGAAAAGGTGCAATCACTGTATAACTTAGCACCACTGGTGATTCCTTATGCTTGTAAAAAGTGTAAATATATGGTGGGAAGCACCAGGCTTTATGGAAGATATTGTCCAAATAAGTCTTTTAGACAGCCTCTATCATACATAAAGCCATCAAGACCTTTTCTGTGTAGTCATTACCTCTGAGTCTCTAGAGGCTTGGTTGTAATGTTTTTTTGGTAGATTCCCCACAGCTGTAGCATTGTTTTTTTCCCAGGAGTTGACTTCAGTTAAGTTTTTAATCTCTATTAAGTCTGTGCTCTGCCTAATTCAGAATGGAGAAAATCGCTTGGACAGATAGTATACCTTCACTGTGCTCAGCTTGATGTTTCAGCTGAGAAATCATTGTCTAAAATATCTTTGCTGACTGAGTTTTGGATATATTATGCACAAACATGGAGTATGTTTCTACCTGTAGTCTTTTTCTTTCTTTCTTTCCTGTGCTCTCTGTTCCATGCAGCTTGCTCCACAGAATTTTGCGGAAGTAGGATTTAACTAAAAAATGTTAGTGTCAGTCCAATATGTACATCTGCCTGACTTAGGAAATATGCTTCTACTGCAGAAAAATAGGAAATAGGCTATGGGAGTGGGACCAAAAAGCAAGAGAGACACATAAGATTGGTAGCAAGAGAACTTGAAGGAAAATTAAAGGGTCAGCAGAAAAGAACTTCCCTGACTGAGTAGCCTTGTGTGTACAAAGAATGGCAAGCTTGCACTGAGAATGTTGTCTTGCCTTCAGCACATTATATACTTTATTAGGTATTTTTTCCTGTTTTTTTTCTCCTCCTTGCTTACCTAAAATTAAATGACAATATTTGAGGAGACAATAGGGAGCTGATGGCCTATTTTTTTCAAAGGGCTAGTTTGTGGCAAAGGTTATCATTTTGCATGGCTCGTATTTTGCAATTGACACACAACAGGAACTTGCTGTTCAGAACAGAGTACAAACAATCTGAAATACAGCTCCTTCAAAGCTTGCACAATGTGATTGTGATAGCATATGGTACTTACAGATTGCTGGGAAATCCAAAGTAAAGCTTATGTACACAATTACAGTCTCTAAGCAGTTACTGTTCAGAAATACATTAGTAAGGAAATATCAACTCAATATTCAGTGGTGACCAACAAAGCAAAAAGACTTTAGATAAGATTCAGGAAGAAAATATAAAGAAAAGAGAGCACTTTTTAAAATCAAAGGTACCCACATTCTGGAGCACACTGCAATTCTATTTCTCTCTTCTTTAAATAAATGGGCAGTAAAATTGGCAAAAGAAAAATAAAGATGCTGAGATATGAAACAGTTTCCATGAAAGGAACAAAGAAATATGTTCTGTGAATACATTTATTATTATCTCAAAAGAGATGAGCATGAGAGAGCATGATGGAGTGTCATGGAAAAACTGAATAAGGACTAAATTTCTTTCAACATGAGAACTACAGGGTGTCATATAAGATGAGTTAAGTGGATCCTCTGAACCTAAGAGAAAGAGATATTTCTTGTTAGAAGAAGCAGTTCTGCTACAGAGCTCCTTGTCACAGGACATCATGGATGTTAGGAACTGACATAGTTCAGAAAGCAATAGATTCTTTAATAGAAGCTGGTAAAAAGAAACATATCAATGGCGACATAGAGTGGCAAACCACTTGAAGAAGGGGAAGTAGTCTACCAAGTTTTGATGTATGTTTGCTTAACTTTTTAAAATATATTCTTGTAATCTCTTGTCATCAGCTGTTGGAAAGAGTCTACTTTGCTTGATGAGCCTCGGCTTTAGTAGAGAGTCCTATTTTAATGTTAATTTATGGTTTTTTGTGAAGATACAGCTCTGCAAAACCAGTAATGATCATGGTGCTTTCATCCTGAACTCTTGATTAAAGAACTAATTTTTAAATAGGAGCATGATTTTTAGGATTACTGAATATCTCAACCTGAACCAAATGTTTAAGGACCATATTCTACAGGACTGCAAACGCATCTCAGAGAATCAAAGTATTCATTTCTCTTGGGCAAAAAAATACTTCTTGTTTTTACATTTGGCTGTCATTCATATGAGACATTTCAGTTCCTGAGGCTTTTTTGTTAAAAACCCAAAAGGTCAGGATGATATCCTATGCACAGAATCCAACAGATAACTTTTCCTGTAACTGTGATTTGTTCTTCAAAAAGGAAAAAAGGTTCAATCAGTCATTTGGTGACACACTGTGCTGGCAGAAAACTGAAAATTTACTGGAAACGACACCCCCTGACTTTACATACGCATGTGATTGCTTTGTTACAAAACAAGGTAAGTATAACTGCTTCATTCTACAATATTATTTAAATGTGTGTCAAATGTGTTACTGCTGAATCTTACAGAAGTTTTTCATAAAATAATGAAATTGGAGGACTATGGCCTAAATGTGAATTGAGAAGCCCAAAGCTTTGTAAGAAGATTTGCAGTAGCAAATCATCATATGCAAGAAATGTATCTTCTTGTGTTTGATGGAGAATTCTGTTTTGAACTTGGTTTTAATGGCATGGAAAACAATGACATCTTAGTGTCCTAATGTTGCAGTTTTTGCCTTTTATATTTTCAAATACACAAAGAGTGTTCCTACCTACATATGTTTCTTCTGTGATGAAACGAGATACCAGTAAATACAGATTTTTACAACTTTCCATATCTAGTTTTGGCACTAATTTAGAAGTATTACAACTTTATTATTTTCCAAATGTTTTAATGCTTTTTAAATAAGTAATATTCTTGAGCATTTCACCTTGTGAAAATATTTATATTTTCTTTTCTATCAGATACATAATAAATAACCATAAGAGCAGACCACTTAAAATGCATTTCTCTACAGTGGAAGTCAGACTCTCTATCTTTCTCAAAAAATAAAGAACACAATTTTGTCATGTTTCTGGCTTACTAGTGTGAATGCAGATCAGAAATCTGTGCTTTAAGCTCTGCTCCTCTTCTTCTAAAATTCACAGAGTTTTAACCCGAATCATTCTCTGTTGAGATAAAAAAACAAAACAAAAAATTCAGTACTTAAATTTATCACATAGAAATATTATGTGCAGAATTTAAAAGCAATTACACCAGGCATACGAGGTGAAAAGCAAATCATCATCGATATTTCAAATAGTCTCAACTGAAGTCTAGCAGGCAATTTGTAGGAAATTATGCATTTAACAATTTTTAGTCTGCCTTATGGATTGTGGAATTCCTCATTATCAAAAATTTGTGACAGATGTTAAAAGGTCTGTAGACTGTGGCTCTTGTCTCATGAGCACAGCACTCCAAATTCAACTCTCATGGATCTGACTAGCCTAAAAGTGTATGTGCTTACACATTGCTTAAGATTGATTATCGAGGAAGAGATCTAAAAGCCACTAAAAATACATCAGTTTTCTTGTTGGGTTTCAATAGTTTTTCATCTTTATATGACCCAGAATCTTGAAATTCTGACAAGTTTCTCCATTGTAAAATTTTTGGGAACAGACAAAGTGAGGGAGGAGAATGACAGGTAGGATTTAGCAAAACTCAGGAATAGGTCACACTTTTTTGTAAACCTGCAAAAACTAAGTGAGTTGCATATGGGTTGTCTTGACATACAGAAAAAAAAAGGCATTGGCTCTTTGGTCATCAGGGGAAGATGGTGCACTGAATTTGCTCCCAAATAAATTTGGTTAAAATTACCTCTACTTTCCCCCAATATGCATTTTCTCCCTTAAACTCTTGTTACATTTTGACAACTGCTGTTACCTTTGGTTGAAGCGCAGTATGTCAGGCTTTTACAGAGAGCAAACCTTCCACTAGCTAGGCAGTGTTTCCATTATTTCAATAATTAACTTTTATTTTGCCACATGTGCTAAACTCCTAGAGAGTTAATTAAAAATCTCTGTGTTTTTAATGATAGTTTAAAACATGGCTACTATATGGAAAAGGTATGACCACAGAGTACTGGGGACACATGCCAGAAAGGCTTAAGTAAGGAAAGAGATAGATACATTTTCTCTCTTATCTCAGCAGACCAACAACAATATTTTCTAAGGATCTGCATGGGAATTGAGAGAATAGGACACAATTTTACTGGTAACTGCCTATACTTACTTACTCCCTCCAGTTGCTTCCTTACTTGCTCTCTCTTCTCACCTTGTACCTCTTTTTATTCAGAAGGACCAAAGCTGCTTCCTTCTTGCTTATTTTGAAACCATAGGACCATAGTGATGGCATCAATCATCTCTTTCAAGTCCATCTTTTGCAATCTTTAAACTTTGGTTTATATACTTCACCAGCCTTTTGTCTGCTGAAACCCAAAGCAGCATGAAAAACAATCACACCCAATGGAGATGCACTAAAGCTTTAGTGCACCATTTGGATTTGAAATCCTGAGATTTCAAATACTCAGGAAATTTCAGAGTCCAATATTTTGCATACTTACAGGGTTTAGGGATTGTTTTATTCAAATGTATCCATCATTTTAAAACATTATAGTTGTTTGGTTATAATTCCATCCTGTAAGAGATCTTCAACTACCTGAAAGGAGGTCATTGTGAAGTGGGCATCACTCTTTCCTCCTGGGTAACAGGTAGGAGGATGAGAGGAAATGGCCTCACATTGCATCAGGAGAGGTTTAGATTAAAATTTTGGATTTTCTTTTTCACAAAAAGGGTTGTAAAGCAGGGTGGAGTCGTTACCCCTGGAAATGTTCAAAAAAACTGTGGATATGGCACTTGAGGACATGGTTTAGTGGCGAACATGGTGGTGGTGCTAGGTTGACAGTTGGACTTAGCGATCTTAAAGGTCTTTTCTAGCCCTAATTTTTCTATGGTCCTATGATCTTGTGCTTTTACAGCTAAAGGGTGTTTGTATTATGTGGGTTAAAATATACATGTGTGCACCCCTACACACATATATACATAATACAATATATTTTGTTTCAGACTATTTAAGTGTGTAGAAATGTTTTAGTTTATGCCCCTGTACAGTAGTACTGGCAAAAACATCTACACTTGGGTGTCACTGAAATGAGCTTTTTTTTCAGGCTTCTGGCTGAGAATGTTTAGTCTGTATTTCTTCTTTCTTTACATAGGTATATAAAAAAGTAAATACTTTCTGTTCCTGTACTAATATCTTTCCAGTAGATAAGCTTACCTTCAATTTAATTTCAGTCAAAGTAATTAGCAAATGTTTGCATACATCTGTTGAAAAGAGGCACAGTTTTACAGTTACATGTGTTAAAATGATTGTGCTCCTAGGCTAATAAAGAATAGAAATAGACACTGTCAGAGCCAAGATGAGACTGTCTTAGTCATACACCTAAGGCCTTTTCTCTCTGTGGATTAGTGACAAGGGCAAGTTAGGAACTGTTTCGGTCCCTTTTGTGTCTATACAGGCAGATCTCTGTCCTGAGCCGGTTACTGCTGTCAGTCTCAGGCCTGAAGCTCAAACCGTGCAGCAGAGCCGCAGTCCCAGTCCCCTCCCGAGCTAGTGCAGCTGCTCATTCCGGCGGCAGCTGCCGCGCAGTGGTGCCAGGGTTTGCAGTAAATCCGCTCTGCACCCTGCAGTCCTGGGCTGAAATGCTGCAAGCAGTGGATCTGACTGCGATCGCCAAGGTTTCAGACTTGCGGAGCGGATTTGCAGTCTGTTATTTAGGCGCTAGATGTCTCCGTGTGCTGCAAGCACACCGCACAGGCTGTGCTTACTCGTAAACAAAGAACTCGCTGGAGGCAAAGTTAGTAGGGCAGTGCTCATAGACATACAAGTGAGTTATCACTTTGACTTCATCTGTCTGGAATATCCCCAAGGAAATAACTATGTTGGGAAATGCTTGTATTTCCCGAAGCATTTCATTGAAGCGCCTTGAATCCGATTAAGGGCGCTTTTTGGGGGTTCTTTTTTTTTTTTT
>VZRX01015134.1:87052-102714 GCA_013398075.1 Notiomystis cincta | reverse complement strand
GGCCGCGGCTTGGTGGGCGCGCCCGGTCGGAGGGCGAGCGGAGCGGAGCGCTCGGGTCCGCATCGCGGCGTGGCTGCGCTGGGGCTTGTCATAGGCGTCCCCGAGTGCTCGGGCTGTCGTGGAATGCCGTGTGACTGTGCCGTGTGACTGATAACCGACAGCTGCTTTACTTGCCCGGAGGCACGGAGGAGACAGCGAGAGTTGTGCATCATCCCAGCCCCTCTAAGAAAAGAGGGTGTGCAACAATGAATGCGCTGCATTTCTGCTACAGCTTAGATGAGGACTCTGTGCTGAAGATACTACCCTTGTTTGTATTTTACATGTGTATTTAGTGACACGGTTTCCTTAAAAGGGAAGAAAGTTTATATTTCCGAGTAGTTCTGAAAGCAAAATAGCAGCTGTGGCTGGACAAACACAATGTAATAAGGAGGATAAAGTAGTACTTTATATTTTTGTGTGGTATTAGTCTGTTTTAATGAGTCACAGAAGAAGATTTGCAGCAGCTTAGCTACTGATGTGGAATGGCTCATGAGTAGCAGCAAGGAGGAGGGAGGTTCATCTTTGTTCTTAGGAGTCTGCAGCGCTTTGAGGTGCTTTGTCTACATGGATCCTGCAGGCTGCCTGCAGGATTGAAGTCTTCTGCCAGCTCAGGTTTGCTGGGCCTGCCCCTCCTGCACTCTCTCTACTAATGCAGCATGCAGCAGACTGTGTGCCAGCGGCCTGAGCTAGGCAAGGAGACCAGAGAAATGAGTTACATGTACAGCACAAGTAATGCCCCAGAACACAAAGGGATTCAGGGAGAAAAAAGGGAGTGTGGAGGGGAAGAGGACAAAGACACAGGGTCTTGTGTGGTCTATGGTAGAATGAGAGTGTCTCTGGAGCTCAGCACATGATCTCAACAGGAGCTCTTCTGAGATGGGGATAGATGTTTTCCAGTGGCACACTGTAGGTTTTTTTCATTATGAATACTAACACATTACCCCCACAAGTATTTTGTGGGGAAAGTGGTGTTGAGGTTTGGCTGGAAGCTTTTAGCCAGTTCATCCAGCTTGTTTCTAGTTGGTAGAGACACTGACCAGTAGAAGATGGTGGGCCCTGTGTGTGAAATCCGTTGTTTTTGGAAGGCCTTATGAAATCCACTAAAGGTTTATGAAATCTGCTAGAGGTTTCCTAGCTGTCTCAGGTCCTATAACTGGAAGTTACGTTTTTGTGTTACAGTTCAATTTTCCTCCAAGCTGACAAATCAGGGGACCAAAAAAGGTTGTTTTTCCTCTAAGGCATGAATATAAAAATAGGTAGAACACAAACTGTGTGACTACCTTCATTATTTTGCAGCTTTTCTTTTTTTTCTTTTTTTAATTTGAGTTGATACATATTTGAGTAGCTTGTACTTCAGAGGAAGTTAGGAGGTTTTACTTCTTGAAGTAATGACAGGGTGCAGTGGGACAGGTGCTTTTCAGTCTGATGTAAATACTTCAAAACAACATTCTTAACCACTAAGGTTGCAAAAAAATGTCTGCATGCCTTGGACAGTTGGGGCTAGAAATGTTTTTTAATTGCAGGTAACTTTTAATGTGCTTTAAATGCAAAGCACAGTCATTAACTTCCTTTATTATATGTCCAGCGTGTTTCAGAAAAATTTTAGTAAACAGTTTTAGCATGGTTTTTGTGTGTTTTTAGGCAAGTCAGTTCAGCTTCTTGCTGTGGAAGTCTTGTTTGCAGAAAATGAGCAGTGACTCAATTTTGTTTATCTTACCTGTTGAATAGGAGGGAGCTGTTTGCTTCTTTGCCTGTGGGAAGGCTCTGATTACTCTGTGCTAGGACTGGAGCTCCATCTCCTCTTGGTTCTGTCTCGTGCTGGAGCTGGGAGAGCCAGGGAGGAGAGGGAACGTGGTCCCCTGTGTCTGCTGGAGGCTGATGCTGCAGCCTCCACAGCTGTAAGGGCACATCCCTGCCACCCCTGCCCTGCAGCTGAAGGAGCTCCTTGGCTGAGGGGCCACATCGTGCCCAGCTTCAGGGAAACTTGGGCCACATCATGCCCAGCTTCAGGGGAACTTGGGCCACATCATGCCCAGCTTCAGGGAAACTTGTCCCACAGTGCTTGTGTCGAGCTGTTCTTCACCTCCTGTGTGCATGCATCAGTGATCTAAAAACTTCAGAGAGAAGTCAGTGGAAAAACTGCCACCTAGTAAATCTCACTTTCTGTATATTAAAAAATGAAATCAGAGGAGTATAATCTGAAGTATATATCAGCAAGGTTCATTCTTTGCATTAGGAAGGTTGTTCCGTAGAATCACCTGTGATATGCATCAAAACCGTGATTAAAGTCTGTATATAAATTGCAGTTTCTTGTTTGGAGTCAAACTGTGGTTAGACTTGATACACTGTCAGCTTATGTTTACCAAAAGGGATTTCACTATCGATTTAAGGGAGATATTTTTGGCAAGGGAAATGGGAATGAATTATTTGTAGATGTGGGTGTAGAAATCCACGGAAATACTTTGTTGGAATAGTAATACTGAGAAAGAAAGTGGAAAAGGAGTAGAAAAGTTGAGCAAAGATGCGAGGGAGAAAAGTGGTGTATTTGCCAATATGGAAAGGAAATACTGAAGGCATTAAAGAATGCATACTTTAGAACTTTTAGCTGATATTATTGCTCTGTTGTGACGTAGGTTAGCGGAAGGGAATGTGCTAGTAGCTCTTTTATCTTTTTGGCACGTGGGATTAAGAAGAACATGGAAAAAAAGAAGAGAGCAGTCATGCAAGATGACTAGCTATACCTGGCAGGATGCTGCAGTACTTGGCAGTAGGGTGCAGAGTTCTTGGAGTTTCCTAGAATGGAATTTACTGTAGTAAGCCAAAATACAAATGTAGCCACCAGCTCAGCAGAATGCATGCTTAATGGTGAATTACAGGGCTTTGTTTTGCTGTTTGAAGATTGAGATTTTGCTGGTTTGAGATATCCCAAATATGCTGTTTGTGTTTTTTATTAGAGGAAAATGATGGAATGTTTTTTCTTTTACAAACATACTATGCTGCATAAGTTAAGTCACTGTTCCTTTTTCACCAGGCTCTCAACTCACAAAGTTCTGTGATTTCTGTGATGCTTTAGAGCCATAGGGTGTGATGGCACTCAGATACAAAGTCAAGTTATTCTTTAGTTCATCGGTAAACACTCTTTTCACAAGACTTTGTGTCCTCGTGTGTTTAGCTGCTATGTGCTGTGCCCTCCTACACAGGTGGCTAGATTGCCACCCTTCCTACAGCAAAATGAAAACTGTTCTGTGTTTCAGCTACCATGTATCAGTTTGGCACCTGAGTGTAAGTTAAAGGTGTATTTTGTGCTGCTGATCTCAGCAGGCACTTGCAGTGGCTGAGTTGAGGGGGATTTGGTCCTTAGAGGAGGAAAGGTGATTTTGGAAAAGTGAAGGTGAAAGACAGTTAAATGAGGTCTTCAAGCATAGTAGAAGAGTGACTACATCACATCAGGCAAAGTGTCCATCCAGGGAATTACCCAGTGTCTGACAGTGGTGAGTAATAGTTGTGTGGTGAGGCTACTGCATTGTGATGCTACTGCTTCCAGCTTGCGTTTCAAGGACTTCCTAAACTCAAGGCAGTGTTATTTGTCCAATAATCTTCAACTGACTTCTCTTCTGCAGCCTTGTTGCTCTCTGAACCTACGTAAATTCTTGAAGTCCGGAGCATGCAGTACTGAGTCAGGTTTAGAGACTTCTGTGTCAGCTTTTTCTTTACTCCTTGGAAGAGGTATGGAATGTCATTTGCATTTTACCACCTACTTCTGGCTCTAAGGGCCTGTGTCATCCAGCCTCTCTTAGTCATCCATCACTAGTATGAAGGGTCCTTTGTGGGTTCAAAGAGCTAAGAGGTGCTGATGTCACAGCTGTGTTCTTACTGGATGTGATTGGATGTGATTGCAGGTCTTAATTATTTTTTAATGTAGACTCATTTAACTTGGCTCATACAAATGCAAGACAAAAGAATGTGGGTGCAGCTGCAACAATTCAGCTTTTCAAGCAGCATTGTTTTTTTGTGGTTGATGCACAGTTAAAATCTGCAGAGACAATCCTTCAAGTATGCAGAATAAGGGGTGATGCATCATTTACTGAAGCTTGAGTTGGACTGAAGAAAAATTTTTAAGAACTCAAGAGATTTGGCTAAGAAAGAAATCCACATGCTGATATAGAAGAGAGTGTGTTATTATACTAATTCATGTTTTAAATACAGCTTAAACATGACAACCGTTTGATGATTTAAGTGATTATAGGAGTACACTCAAGAGTATTTTTGCATATGTCAGTTTACCAAAGGTAAATACTGGATTTGATTCTTTTCCTCACTGTCTGTTATAGTCTGTATTTTCATATATGTTTATTATCTATTTATAAGAGCTTTTGTAATTTAATAATAGATATCTAATTTTACTATCCTTCCCTTTGGAGGAGGATTGTAGGCCCAGTGATTCAAGGTAGTGCCTGAACTCGACTTTACCTCTCTGAAGTGTATTACCATTACATAGAATGTTTTCTGCTTTGAAGTCCTAAGCTGTTTGGTTGGGATTTGTGTTTTTCTAGAGACTGCAGGTATCTGTATACCACTTCTGATTGTCAGTATGAGAAGTAGTTTAAATGTTTTTCCCCGGTTTTCATTTGGATTTTCCCCCTACCATCTTACTCAGGTTCTGTGAGGTGAATGTGGCAAATCCATCGCTTTCATGTGAGAGTTATTGACTTAAGTGTAGCTGTTTATTTACTTAAAAGTAGGTTTGTGCTCAGATGCATCACTGAGCTGAGGCCAAAGCGTTCTCTAAACTAACCCTCACAATGTCCCTGTGAGGCCAGTGACCACTTTTTTTCTCAGGTTACAGGCCTGGGGCCCAAATAAGCTGTGACTCATGCAGCAAGCTAATGGCAGATGGGTGACCAAAATGCAAGTTTCCACTCTTGGTCTCTTATACAAATTATTAGACATTTCATTTCTGAAAGTGGGACAGTGAAAACGATTCCATTCGTTTTGCCTATTTCAGCACATGCCATATTTCCTAGTGTGGTCCTGGATGTGCTGTATTTAAGTTGTCAAAAATTCACTTGTTTCTGCATGATTTCTTTCAGCAGAATGTGCTATTTTTTAAACAGTGAATGAAAAACAGAATAGACCTCCCCAATTTGTAAGTAATTTATAAAGATAAACTGTGTCAAAAAGAAACAAAGGGCAGGAAAATACGATTCACTGGAAATGTCAGATACCATATTAGATACACTGACTACAGTTTGCTGTGGCTGCTGGCTTATGTTTCTGTGTTTCAATGGGCAAAATATGAAGCTACTACAGTTGTATTTGAGCAGACTGAAAATTGCAGTGTCTTCTGATCAATTAAGAATTCTTGAAAGCTTATGCAATTATGTTTGGTGTCTCTGCATGTCCCTGAAATTTCTTCAGTAAGACAAATCTCTGCAGCACTACAAAAATCCCTAAGTTTTGTACATAAACTTTCTGCAAAATCAGATACTTCGTCTGCTGCATCAAATGCTCTGTAAGTGAAACCTGGTGAGTGCTGCAGAGCTTGTTCACACAAATTCTATGTGAAGGACAAAAGCCCAGTTGTCATTGGAGCAGGGAACCATTTTTCTTGTACAAATACCCTCTGATCTTTGTCTCATCCTTAATGGTGATCTGCCAAACACCTGCACAGGAGGGTAGAAATGAAATTCATGGCTCTCTTGTATGCTGTCAGCCATGGACATGAGAGTGGTTTTGCTTGACCATAATTTCATACTTATTCCTACAGACAAATTCTATTCCAGAGTGTCTATTTACCTGTTTCCCTTGGAACACAAGCTTCTCACCATCCTTTCCCCCTCACCTCATCAGCCTTTCTAATCCACAGATGGTAGCTTAATTGTTTTGCATATCACCTAAATATGTAGTCCAGCTTTCCCTACTTGTATATAAGTTTGAAATTTGCTTCTGAACTGGACAAGGGCTTTTGTTCTCCAAGGTTTCATTAGACCAGCTGATGAAGATTATTTCTATCTATAGGCCTTCTCTTATACCATAAATATAATGCATGCTTTCACTTCTGTCTCTTGATGTGTGGTACTGAAGTGGCTCTGGGATTCTGTACTTTGAAAGATTTGGGTTAAGAAATATGGGCCTTGGCTCAGGTGGTTTCCAATGGTTGTGTATCATGCAATTTTACATGTTTTCTATGTGCCAAAAACTTCACTAAAAATTATTAGTTACTACACAGGAAATTCAGAAAATCTAGTGCAATAGAGCTTAACTTTTAAGTTTTGTAACTTTCACCATTCTTACATCTCTGTTTCTTGCTGATTTTTGCTCTTATTTTCATCTGAAAGTGCTGGGCAAGGGAGAAGACTTGGTGGTGGCTTGCAGAAAACAGCCTATGTGTCTAGATGCCAGTAGAGTTGTTACAGAGTGTTTTTTGTAACTCAGCTGAGATTTTTCAGGCTGTTCTAAATATTGTGATTTCAAACAGTTACTGAACTGAAGCAGTGCATCTTAACTTGCACATATTCTTTCCAGCTTTTGGACATGGTTGGAAAAGTAGGTTCCTTCCAATATGGTGTCTGTTGTCTTAGTGAATAGGTGTAATTTTGGAATGAGGCAGGAGGAGAAAATGTGAAACCAGAAAGGAAAGCATGAGGGCACCCTGTTTAGAACTGTTCTTACTGGCGAGGTTGAGATTTGTTGAACTGAGGACTTCCAAGGCATTTGAAGAATTGAAATTTGTATTTCTGTTGTAGTTGACCAGCTTGAAGGTCTGTAAAGACGTGTCATGCTTTAGGAGCTTGCTTGACATCACTTTCTGTTCAGTAATTGTTTCTGCTTGGGAGATTTTTAGTACTGAGTTCTTGTCCTTTTCCATTTTCATGGGTTTCTCACTGCCCTTTGGTTTTATACCAGACAACTGCTTCTACCAGAAAAGCAGTAATAACTTTTGTGGTACTGTGTTGCATGGGGAAATATTTTTTTGTGTATGTGTTATTTTCCTCCACCCTTTGCTCAGTCTTTTCCTTATTGGGAATTATATACTCTGAGACTAGACAGTGTGGTAATAGGTCAGCACTAGAGCTGATGGTGTTTCATGGCCCAGATCAACAGAAGTGTGTCATTTCTTCTGGTTTCTCTTTTATTTTTAAGACCAGTTATCCTTTAACATCCTTAAAGAGAAGCATTAATTTCTTTGCACTGTATGAAGTAAGCAAACTTTCTTTACAGTGTTTTCAGATGGTGCAGGGGTGTGGGAGTTTCTTAGCATGTTTGACATGTTTTATTACACTTAGCATTTGACAACACAGAAATGTAAAATATCTTGGTATTTTTCTCACCTTTTGGGTGATGTCATGTGACGTTTTGAATTATCTGGTAAAAGAAGCCAATTTCTTTCCAGGAAAGCAGCCCCAAAATGAGTAACAGACAAGCATGCTGCCTGCTTCTGAGCACACAGTCACACCTCAGGAGGCTCATGTGTTATCCCCTGGTTGTACAGTGCATATATTTCCAGTTTCTGACCGTGTGGAACAGTGTGGGCCTGTGTGAGTGTGTGGTGGTGGCACAAGTTAAAAGCGGTGAAGGAATACTTGAGGAGACGGGAGACGTTGCAGCCTGTTCGGGGGCTCGCTGCTGCCTGCCTGCTGGGCTTTGCTGTCCACATCTGTTTGCTCAGTTGCTCTGTAGGCATATCCAGGCTTGCAGGTATTCACTGCTTGCAGGTATTCACTGTTTTCACTTGGAAGCTGTGCAAAATAAACATTCTAATTTTTTTTTTTTAAGGTGGTTTAAGCTGGGTTGGCTGATGTGACCAGTATGAGAAGTACTTGTTTGCTTGCTCATACTGTAGGAAGGGGTGCATGAGCAGAAACCTGGATTGTGTGGAATAGCACTTGCAAAAGAGCAGTGTGCAAATAGTGCAGTCATCCAGCAGGTGGGTAGCAGTGAAATATCTGAGATACTCCAGATACACCGTGGGCTGAAGTGTCTGAGATATTCCAGCTGAGTCTGTGCATTGGAAGCTTCTCTTACTCATGGGCTGGAAGCACATGCTTAAGTGTGGCTCTGACTAAAAGCTGTGTTGAATAATGGATTTAAAATCTTGCATAATAGTCTGTTGAAAACTGACGTGCAAGAAGTTTGGGAATAGTGAGACAGCAGCATTTGTAATGGCATGACAGCACATTTGTATAGATAGAGCTCTGTATAAATGTTAGGTAATTGGTTGTGTATGGTGTGAGCACTCTGCAAAGTAGAATACTGCACCATTCTTTATATCACAGTACAGTTGCAAAAGTGGGAGGTGTTCCTGTCTGGGGCTGATCATCAGATCACAAGTTCCTTTAGGAGACTACAGCATAGGCACAGGTCAAAGGGAAACGTGGAAAAATTCAGGTGCGTAGGAACTTCCAAGCAAATGTGGTATTTAAATAGTTCTGAAGTTTGGGTATTTTGTCCTGCATTTTTCTCTGTAAATGCATTTGCAGAGTAAAATTTGTGCTGTATTTGTGACACAAAAACTGTATTTGTGCAACCAAATAATTACCTTCTCTGGGGCATAACTGGACATACAGACAATTACTCTACATGCTTTTGTGTGGTGCTCTCTGAAGACTTCCACAGAGTGGAAATAAACAAGCCAATAATTTTAATCAAGTTATCAGTCTGTCTTTCAAAAAAGCTAGTAGCTGCTCTGCAAGATAGAAGACATCCTTTTTCAGCTAGAAAATTTCAAATAACACTGAAAAGGGAAGGAACTATTGCAATGGTTACTCCTATTGTAATGGAAAACTATATGATGAGTCTTTAGAATGTGCTGAGTATCTCCTTAAGGCTTAGTTTAATTATTTTTATTTTGTAATGGGTGAGACAGCAATTCTGCCATCTCTTTCCCACCCATCTTTGGGTGACCTGTGTTTTCACTTGAGTGGGATAGTTGAAAACCTTTTACAGTTGCCAAAATGAGGTTTGCAAACAAAGCAGAATGCTTTGTACAACACAAAATATGCTTGAAATTTGACACAAGTGTTTCCAATGGCTGCTGTAATGACTGTTTTTTGTTTGGGTTTTTTTTTTATTATTTCTTTAGAGGTCTGGCAGAACTTTTAAGAGGCCTTGGTGGGAAAAATTGTGGGAAAATTATTTTGTAAAACTATTTCAAGTATTACATAGCCAATCTGGATTCAGTTGATATAACTCAGTAGTTAAGAAACTTTTTAACTGTTGGTATTACACTGTAATAAACACTGACTAGTTAAGAAACTTTTTAACTGTTGATATTACATTATAAGAAACATTGTAGTAATTTCCTCAGTGTCACAGAAAATGCCATAACTGAAAACCAAGTTTAAGGAGTTAGGGTTTCAAACCATAAAAAAAACCCCAAAACAAAACAAAAAAAAAAAAAGAACTCAGTGCAGGATTAGATTTCTTAAAATGTTTAATTAAGAAGCAAGCNTAATCAAGTTATCAGTCTGTCTTTCAAAAAAGCTAGTAGCTGCTCTGCAAGATAGAAGACATCCTTTTTCAGCTAGAAAATTTCAAATAACACTGAAAAGGGAAGGAACTATTGCAATGGTTACTCCTATTGTAATGGAAAACTATATGATGAGTCTTTAGAATGTGCTGAGTATCTCCTTAAGGCTTAGTTTAATTATTTTTATTTTGTAATGGGTGAGACAGCAATTCTGCCATCTCTTTCCCACCCATCTTTGGGTGACCTGTGTTTTCACTTGAGTGGGATAGTTGAAAACCTTTTACAGTTGCCAAAATGAGGTTTGCAAACAAAGCAGAATGCTTTGTACAACACAAAATATGCTTGAAATTTGACACAAGTGTTTCCAATGGCTGCTGTAATGACTGTTTTTTGTTTGGGTTTTTTTTTTATTATTTCTTTAGAGGTCTGGCAGAACTTTTAAGAGGCCTTGGTGGGAAAAATTGTGGGAAAATTATTTTGTAAAACTATTTCAAGTATTACATAGCCAATCTGGATTCAGTTGATATAACTCAGTAGTTAAGAAACTTTTTAACTGTTGGTATTACACTGTAATAAACACTGACTAGTTAAGAAACTTTTTAACTGTTGATATTACATTATAAGAAACATTGTAGTAATTTCCTCAGTGTCACAGAAAATGCCATAACTGAAAACCAAGTTTAAGGAGTTAGGGTTTCAAACCATAAAAAAAACCCCAAAACAAAACAAAAAAAAAAAAAGAACTCAGTGCAGGATTAGATTTCTTAAAATGTTTAATTAAGAAGCTAGTCCAGCATTTGTTTAGCTACACATAAATACTCCCTTTGAATTAGATGAAAAGCTCCATCTCTACTCAGCTTTTAATATCACATCTAAAACACAGAAATTACTTTCACTGCTGAGAGATGACAAGTTGAGTGTAAAAGCTCGTGAGGTTAAAGCAAACTGTTCCACAGTGCACATGCCACGTTGGGCAGTTAAGTTTGAGAGCAGAGGATTAAGTTTGTCAAAGAACAGAAAGGACAATGCTGAAAATTAATTTGTTATAATGAACAGGTGCAAGAAGCCCTTCTAGGGGACTTGGAATAATTTTTGCACTCTGGGATAGCAACTCCAGTTAATGTTTCAGTGCCTTCATTGTCATTGTGCGTACATCTGGAGATGCATTGTCTCCCATGAAAGGGTAATCCAGCCTGTTCAATAGTAACAGCTCTTTTTCCTTGAAACAGTGAAGTATCAGATTTTGCAGCATGTGGGACAAAAGGCTCCTTTGCTACTTCTCAGAATAAGATTACAGTTGTCACATTTCTCCTTCACCAGCGTGCCTGACACTTCAGAGTATGGCTCAGACTTTCCTTTGTTAATGGAACAGAAAGAGGATCTTTATACTCTTCTATTATCAGTAGTTTTTATTTTTCCTACACTTTGCTGTTTAATACACATGACTTATGCCTAAATCCCCTTCAGGCTTTAGTTTCAAAAGTTAGATTTCAGTTGACTGAAACTTCAGCATCCTTCTCAAAAAATTTCTTCTATAAGAAACATTAATCATAATGAGGAAAAAAAATATGCCAGCTTTGTGAATACTCTGTATAAAGTGTTGACTGCAAAAACAGAGAAAACAGTCAAAGGCAGGTTTGTCTCTTGTTTGTAGTGAGTTAGAACTGCTGCTGAGGGTGGGCCAGGCAGTGATGGCACCAGTATGTTTTCCTCTTGGGTGTGCTTCAGGAGAAAGATGGAAACAGTACTAGTAACTGAAATAAAAGCAGCACTCGTTTCTGGGAGATAGGTACAGAGATCTGGAGCAGTCGTGCTGCTTCCAGGCTTTGTGTCCAAACCCAGGCATCTCAGCACAGAAAAATCACAAGGTTTGCTGAATAAGACGTAGGTGACTTTCTTACAGAACCATTCCTTATGTGTCTGAACTAGCAAGTGAATCCTGCTGTGAGTAAATTAAGAGTTTGCTGACTCCACACACCTCAGCTTATTAAAAGTGTTGACTAAGTTGCATCAGCATGACTAGAAGTAAAATAGTATTTGGTATTTTGTATATAAAATTTAAACAGCTTTTAGGGCTTCCAGTGTAAAAGGCAGGCTTGCCGTTTTCAGCTTCTTTTCCATAAGGGAAAGTGAGGAGTTTGTTCAGCTTCTGTGTACAGAAAAAATACATTTAGACATTCTTTGCATAACTGTGGGGAAGCAGGGGTTGCTAGCTTTCTCATTGTTCATCTGATTTCTTAATCTCATAATACAAGTTAACTGTGAAAATACTCTGTGAAAAATACCCACTGGAACTATGAAGAAATGGTCTGTGCAGTACTGGGTTCCCACACCACATGCTTTTGAGTTTAATTTTGTTGAAGACACATATGCTATTGTTCCGTGCAGTTATACCATGGCAAGTGACCAGTAGCAACTGGGTGACTGATCCTTTGTAAATAGTCACAGCTTCAGTGGCTGTTCTTGACACATGTGGCTTAAAGTTGCCTTTTGTTGTTGTTTCTTTTTTGTTTGTTTTTATGCATTTTGATCTGCATTCTGAAAGCCTGTCTCTTATTTTCTCCCTCTGTGTGTGTGTGTGCGTGTTCCAGTGACTTTATAACATGCAAGGCACTGATACCAGGGGGAGCTCCCCTGCGTTTCTCCGTCCTCAGAACGGGAGCAGTCACAGGTCTTCGGGGTACGTGCCGGGGAGAATTGCCCCTCTGCGTCCCCCGCCGCCTTCGCAGAGCCATGCTGCAGCAGAGTTTACCTCGGCGAGACAAGAAGCCCACACAAGACTCCCGTCCTTACCAGTGGAGCAGCACCGCCAGCAGGCAGAAGCCAACAGGCATAAAAATACTCTTATTTGCTCTGCCATTTCTAGCCTTTCGCTTTTTGTTGCACTGGGGATTTTTTTGGGAATAGCTTCAAAATATGCTCCGGATGGTAAGTTCATTAAGAAAAGTTATGCTACCTGTGAACATAACTCAGTAATTCAGCAGCAGGATTAGTGTTGAAAGTTAAGTGCAAAAATAGGACACTTGCTGTGATTTTAACATCAAAGGAGGCAGAGACTGGGGGCAAAGATCATCTCCTTTTCTTATTATCAGTGTTGTTCTTTAAATGTATGGTTTGATTTACTTACATGAAACAGAAACACATAGCAGTAAATAAAGATTACTTAATGAGGGGAGGGGGAAAAGAGGCATGAATGTTTTATAAGCATAATTATTTTTACCTGCAGAAGCTGTCTCATAGATTCACAAATTGTAGACAAAACTAAATCCCATCTGTTTAAGCAGGACCTAAGTAAGATAGTAAAAAAAATGTTAAAGTAAAGTAATTTTAAAATCTTTGAGAACCTGTGCCAATAGTGTGTGTTTGTTTTGTTTATATGCAAATTGGGTGGGTACCATTTTTGATTTATTAGCCCTGATTTTTTGTTTTCAGCTCATTTTAGAAAACTGGGCAACTTTTGTGGAATTTGGAGAATCTCTGAAATATGTCAGTGGTTGTAAAGCATCAACAGGTGATGTGATCACAAAGACTACATCCCTCTAGCCAGTTACTCCTAGAAGATGCTATAAGGTGCAGTTGCTAAATGTTGGTAGCACAGTTTGGAGTGTGGGATGTTTTGGTGAGTTTGTTTGGAGGTTTGGGGTGTTTTTAAGGCAGTAGTCAGGTTTTTAAAAACTAAAACAGGATTTTGAGTTGAAACTGTTTGCTATTGTAATAACAGACTTCTCAGTGGCTTTTGACATAGTAATTAAAAAGATGCTGTTTCCGAAGTAGTGCAACACAGGCTGAACAAATCAGATAACCAGAAGATTTCAGATGATATTACAAAATGAATCCAGCTGAAGTGCTCTTGGTGGTGGCTTGCTGAGATACCTCCATGGGTGAAGTTACTGAGTTTTCCTAATAATTATTAAGGAAAATAACAAAACCTTAGGGACTAGTAAATGGAAGATTATTCCTCTGTTATGATCTAGGTTGCTGGTAATAGCTACATATGCAGTAAGTACTTTCATTACAGATGAATTCCAGAGGAGACTGGTGGGTGACTTACCCAGTTAATTCTCTGAAATACTTTGAAGTGCAGCCAGGCTCTTCTCGGTGGTGTTGTGCAATAAGACAAGCATTAACACAAAGCTCCACCTTAATATGAGGAAGAACTTCTTTACTGTGTGAGTGACCATGCACTGGAACAGATTGCCCAGAGAGGCTGTGGAGTCTCCCTCACTGGAGATACTCCAGAACTGTCTAAACAGAAATCTGTGCCATGGGCTCTGGGATGACCCTGCTTAAAGAGGGAGGCTGGGCCAGACGACCCACTGTGGTCCCTTCCAGCCATACATGTTCTGTGATACTGTGAAACCCTGACACAAGGAGAAACTCCTACAGGCACCAAGGAAAGCCTGGCTGATGTTTTAATCGTGCAGTATGGTTGTTGCAGAAACTCCCGCAAAGTTCCCCAGCAGGTTGAAATGTTAATGTGCGTAGCTCCGACCCAAGAACATGTGGTACTGCAGAAAATGACACCACTTCTAGTTAGGTGTGCTTTTCTTCAGGGCTACCTGGAAATCCATATTGTCAGAATTTGTAAAGGCTGTTTAAAAGGCACTGGAAGGAATGTGACAGTTGGTAGTAAATGCGCATAAATTCTAAACCTCCACCACACTTTCCTGAAGGGAAGATGCTGCTTGTCAGCATTTCTGTTCCTGCTTGTCAGCTGTTTTCTTTTTCCTTCTTGCTTCTGTATTCCTGACATCTAGTCCTGACTCATCTAAGGAGTCCTGAACACTGGAGATCAGGGAGAGCAATGGAAATGCAATTTCCTTCCCCATTTCTCCAGGCTTCTGCTGCAGGGTCAGAATGACAAGCTGGAGAGACTTCCGGGAGAAGTTCTTCAGTCTTGCAGCTCTCAGCTGGACCTTGTGTAGGATAAACAGGATCCTCCGAAAATTTAGCTGCCAAAGCATGATAAACTTCTACTGAGCATAATATAACAGATAACATTTCCCCAGAGGCCTTAAAAGTTCCAGATGTGGTGTCTAAACAGGTAGAAAGTAACTATTTAGTTGTATTTTGAGAACTGTTTCCTGCCTGTCTTTTTCTCCTGCCAAATTTTATATACTTGCTCCATGACAAGTTCTAGCATTGGGTTTTGTTTTTTGTCAGGATTTTTTCATGTGGGTGGGATGCTGTACTTTTCCTCCACCACTTGTAGAAATTTTACTTCTCCCCTCGGCTCTAACAGAAGTGACTAAAGCTTAAGGTACACTGACCCATTTTTACAGAAATGTTTTGAAGCAGAGGCTTGACTTGAAAAATTTTCAACATGAGTGGCTAGATTTGGCAAGGTCATCACTGCCTAACGGTTTCTGGTCTGTGCTTCTGTTTTTATTTAACTTTAACTCTAAAGGCAGTAACTGTCATCTATAAAATCTACTCAGTAATTTTGGAGACAACATATGGTGACATTTTAAATATTTGATGTTTTCATGCAGCCCACTGCAATTGCTAAGAGAGAATTTAAAAATACATTTGCTAAACACATCTGATCTGCTTGCCAGAAAGTTGACCCGCTGTGCCCCAGAAGCATACTTGCATTACAGGAGTGCCTGTTTCTGATTCTGATGGCTTTCTTGCTGGATTGTAATGCACAATAGATTTTAAAATAATAATTTTTTGGGTTACTGTTTTATACATCTTCTTTCTGATTCAACAAAAATATATGGTCACTAGATCTGCTCCTCTGTGAATCACACTAAGCAGAAGTCATCAGGTTGCTGACTCATGGTTTCCTCACACTGCCCTTTGCTACCAGCCAGGAAATAAGTGTTTCTTCACAGTGCTGGTGTGTGTGGTGTCTAGGGAAAAGGGATTAGGGACTCTGCATGAGTCAGGCGGTAGACTTGCCTTTATCTGGTGAGTGCTCAGCAGTCTTGCTGATTTGCAGTTCTCCTTGCTTTTCGGCTTTCCCTCGTGTTGAATTACATTTTCTAAAAACTGTCTTCGTAGGATCCTCCCAAAAGATTTTATTTTGCTTTTATTTTTATAATACTACTTTTATGCCTTCTGCCCTTTCTGCAGTTTGCTAATTTTTCCCCACTGGTAGTCAAATCTTGGTTTATGTGGGTTTCCTGAGTTGAGAGGAATTCGAAATGTG
>VZRX01015134.1:64591-79640 GCA_013398075.1 Notiomystis cincta | reverse complement strand
GTTTTTTGTTTTGTTTTGTTTTTTATTAGGTGTCCCAATATCAGGCTTCCAGGTGGAAGCAGTGGGTGGAGTAATACTGAATCTTCTGGATGATGTTAGTAGTTGGGAGCCTGGAGACAGGATTGTGGTTGCAAGCACAGACTATTCAATGTATCAGACAGAGGAATTCACACTTCTTCCCTGCCCGGAGTGTACCAAGCATCAGGTTAAAGTCAAAGGTATGAGAGTAGTCACCATTTGAAGATCTGTGTGAAATATGTATTTGCTGCTGGACAGGCCTTTGCAGTGGAAGCAGTAAAGAGCAACCCTTTCTCCAATTGCTGTATGGCTTTGTTGCCATATACATGGGTGTGTAATTCTCTTTGCTATAAAATGACTCTGTATGTCAGGTCTGCCTCACAGCTCACCATGCTAACTTTTCTTTCTCATTTCTTCCCAGGCTCTTTGAATGCCTGATTTTTTTTTCCAGTAGGGCTAGGCTTCTTTTCCTTCCTTGGCTCCTTTCTGTCTTTTCACAAGTTCTCTTTGTATGTACTTGAATGGCTGTTTCCCTTGCCTTCAGTGTTATTCTCATCTTTTGAACTGTTATCATTATAATTTTTTCTGTTTCTCTTGTTGTTAAAAAAGTAGAAATAAAAACAGGAAGGAAAAAAAATTTACAATCTTTGAACCTATACCTTTTTTTTTTTTCTTCTTTTCCTCAGTCTCCTTTCTACCACCTTCCCAACAAAACGGTTATAAAATAAGCGGCCATTCCAAGATTCTGCTCTCACAGGATATCCCTGAGTAGTTGCAATCTGTTTTTCCTTTGGGTGTGATGCACAAGTAAATGGTCATGCATGTTGTTGACCATTTCCTTTTTATTATCTGAGTCATTCTGCTTGACATCACAAGAGCCTCCCAGGGGATGGCTTGCCAGCTATGCTGGCGTCTCTGCTTTCCTTCTGCTGCTCCACACCTGCTCCATGACGCTGCCCTCCTCCTTGGTGTCCTCCAGCTTCTGGTCTGGAACTTCCCCTCTCACTCCTGGTGGGCTGCAGCATCAGTCCATAGCACAAACTAATGAGTGTGGTTTTGCAGTGTTAGTTTGCAGCAGCTCATGGGTGCTCTTCTCAATCTGGTTTTGTCCCATTAATTTCTGCACAGTGCAACTTCCTCTTCTTCAAACTGCTCTCCTCCTTCTTCCTTCTCGGAAGTTTTCTGTCAACGCCCTCAGACTTCCCTGTCCACCTGTGCCTTAAGGGACTGCCAGTCTGTCTGTCCCTCTGGCGGTGAAATTTGCTTCTCACACATTTGTTACCATGGGTCACAAAGTTTTACTGCATTGAGAAAAATAAAGTATGAAGAAAGCATATCCACATTTACCTTATTATACATCAGAAAATACCAGTTTGAGTGAAGCTGCAGAGCTAACTCGGTGCTATTGAACATGATATTTCCTGGGCTTTGTTCTTAATTGTTGTGTTGTGTGTTGTATTGGGCACAGTGTTTTAAACAGCAAACTTAACTGGAAGGTTGCAGTGTGAAGTTTAAGAAGTTTCTTGTCACCACAGAATAGTGTGTATGTAGACTCTGCTTCATCTTGAAAATCACGTGCTGTGAAAAATCAGCTGCTTTTGAAGGTTTTTAAAAAATGTTTTCACAAGATGGTCAGTATGGCATAAAATACAAAACCTTTGCTTTTTTTTTTTTTGAAAATAAATCCTAGCTAAACTATTAAAAAGATAGTAAAGGAGGTGAACTTGCAGTCAACTTGCCCATTTGGGGTTCTTTGCTGCCCTCGATATAGTTTTGTTTGTCAAAGTAATATATAATTTTTAAAATCCCCATGCCACCCCACATATTTCTTCCACAAAGAATGAATTTTCTGTGTAATGTTAAACTGGACATGCCAAAGAATGTACCATCTTTTGAAATTATTTCTTGCATTATTTTGCTAGGTTTTTTAGCTGGTTTCACCTTTTTGTAGTAGGAAAACTAGAAAGTGTTGTGTTGTAGGAGCCCTGGTTGCTCTTCCTGCACTTGATTTCTTGAGTTGCTAGTCAAATATAGATGAAAAACAATAGCCAAGTGTTTAGACCCAGGAATGCATTCCCATTTACAGACATCTCTTGTCTTTTTAAATCCTCAGAAGCAGATACATAGTTGGTATCAAGTTCTGATATTCATGTTGTGGTAGTTTAGGTTTATACCCTTTTTTTAAATCCTTGAAGGGATAGTGATAGTCTTTACTCAGGGTATCAATAAATGCATTTTTTAATGTTTACAGAACCAGATAATTTTCTCAGTTTCAATGAGAAGTTAATTGGGTTTTTGAAGAAGAGTAAAACCAGACTATCTTCTTTTCCCTAATTTTGAGTTTGTGCATCTTCAGAATAGCTACCTATGAAAGGGGAAATTTAGTTAGGAAGGCAAGTCCTTTTTTCTTTTTGGAGAACATTTTCAAACAGTGTTTTGGCTTCACTTTCATTTCTTAATTTGTCTTTGAAAAAGATTAAGCAGCCAGCATCTTTTTTCTTTTAAAGCAAATGTGCATCTGAAAGTTTGATGCATTGGATCTTCTTTGGTTTTTTCCCCATTCTATTCACAAACTATTTGATTGAAACTATAAGATGCACTTGTAAATAAAATGTTGATATTTTTTGAGGATTGGTTTCTTATTAAAATGAAAAATACATCTACCATAAGAAAAGCCAGGAGGGAGCAGCGTGCTAAGGAAGACGAATGCACAGGTTTTGTTGCCTCAGTTATCTTGCTTATTTATATAAGTTGATTCTGGTTTTAATCAGTGGCAACTTTTTTCTTCTTTTTCCTCCTCCTTCAAAACCTGTTTCTGGACAGAAACCCCTCAGTTTCCTCATGTAGGAGAAGTAATTGATGGAGTGGACATGAGAGCAGAAGTTGGAGTTCTTACAAGAAACATCCTAATAAAGGGGGAGACAGAAAATACCTGCTATGTTGAAAAGGAGTGTCAGTTCTTCAGTTATGATACATATGGTGGACATATCAAGGTTTGAAAAACGTTTTAAATTAACTTTCTATCATATAAAGGCATATTAAGGACAAAAAGACTAATGTTTATCTTCAAGGGATTTGAAAACTTAAAGAATATCAATTCATTCAGTTGCTTTGTGTGGAAATGACTTTGTTATCAGCTTTTCCCAGATTAGATTTAACTCCTCTAGACTTAGTCTGCAGAACTGAAGGAAGGGATATAATGCACAAACTGTTCTAGAAACGTCCTGCAGGTAACATCACATTGTATGGCAATGGCATCCATGCATGTGCCTCCTATAACATTACAGCATAAAGCTTGATCTCCCTTGTATTTCTCTTCCTTCCTTTCACTGCCTTCCTACCTCCCCAGGTGAAGAGCATTGACTCCAAATTCAGATTTTCCCATCTGAATCTGAGCAGTAGAGAGGCATGGAGAAGGAGGAAACTGACTTGTACCACTGGGTTTTATATTTAATTTTTTAAAAATCAGAAAATACTGAGGTTATGTAAAGAAAACTGCTTCAGATTTCTTGTATTGTGAACACAAACAAAACTGAGAGAAACTAGAATTTAAACTTGTGCTCTCTTAGATTTTTGGATGAATGATTTGAGCAGCACTGCTTCATTGATGCTAGAGAAGTTCAAGCCCTCAGATTTTAATTGCAAATATATTTGTGATTATTATGTGATCATCAAAGTTTAAATCTCTTTCTAATTTATTTGGATATGGATTTTAATTTCATTGAGATGGACATAATAGCAGGAAAGAAAATAAGTCCTTTCCTACTATGTGGGGATTTTTGTGGAAGAAGGTAGGTGGACTCAAGGCACTTTGTATGTTCAAGGTAATGTAATTAAAGAAGATAATGGCAAACTGCGAAGTGTGACCTTGATTGCCACAGAAGTGTAAATACAGCAGACCCTCAGTTGTCTGGAAGGTAGAAGAGAAAACAAACATTTTGACTCATCAAAGTTAAATTGTTCCCAGGAGAGTAGTGACTGTCTGCTGCCAAACCTAGACTTCAGCACTGAAAGCATTTTTTGTTTAGGCTAATCTTACATGCTCAAGCAGAGGGATCCTAGACATTAAGAAATACACAAATATGAGAAATAGCCTAAAGGAAGCTTGGTGGCCGTGAGGAGAGGCATTGGTTTGCAGTTTTGTAGAGATTAAAAATGCCTGAAAGATCAAGTTTTGACCATCCCTCTATATGTTAGGTATGCAAACCCTAAGAGCTCCATTAGAGGAGGATGAAAAAAAACCAATTACTGATTTCCCTAGAGGACAAAGTACCTATGAAAACTGGTATTTTTGATAAATACAGTACAGGTAAGTTACTGAAATGAGGTTAGAAAAAAAAAAAAAAAGAAGTAGGATTTGTTTTGGTTTGGTTTCTAGTTTTTTTGGTCTGGTTTTTTTTTTAATTCATGCGACCTCCTTGCAGTTTAGCTGTTGCACTTGGTTTATGCTTTCATAGCAGGTTAGGTGGTTACTTTCTCTTTTCTTCATTATTGGTACAATCCCACTATGATTTTACTTTATACACAGTAAGTTTACTGTGAAGTTGTATGATTGCAAGCATAATTTCATGTATTCCTTGGTAAAGACATTTCTCTGGAGTGCTGTGTCCAGTTTGGGGTTGCCATTGCAATTAAAATGCAGAGGTACTGGGGAAAGCTGGTGTGTGCCAGTATGTGATGATGAGTGATGGGGAGCTGAGAGGGGGGATCTTGTTGCTGTCTTCAGGTACTGCTGAGGGCTCAGGGCAGCCACAGCAGTGCTTGGAGGTGTACAGTGGTAGGACAAGGCACAATGGGACCAGGCTTAAAGAAGGCAAATAACGCTCATATGCTGGGAAAATGAAAGAGTAGAACCAATTGACATGACAAGCATCTCTGTGACTGGAGGTAATCTCTGAGCAAGTGCTGAGTAGCTGTGCTATGAAGCTGACCCAGCACTGAGCTCTCAAATGGACTAGCTATCTCAACAGCTTCCTTTGAATCTGCATTATTCTGTGTTTTTTATTCAGCTAAGTGTGTCTCAGATGGACTATGCTGGTACAGTTTCATTAGAGACACATCCAGATGAGGGTGACTTCTGTTTGGTTGGACAGTGCATGCAAGAGTATTTAATGTGCCACCTGGTCCAAGACCAAACAGTGAAGTGTGGCAGTATGTCTGGGGAAAACTCCTCTGTTGTAGCCACAAGGAGATTTAAATTTTGAACTTTGTGAATTTGTGAAGGATAGAGTTTTGTAAGGTATCTTGTAGAGCAAGACCGTAATGTTTGGTCTAACTTCTGTTTTGTAGGCATGTGGCAACTGTGTACATCTAGCTTTTTTACATCTGGGCTGGGTGATGTATGAACTTAAAATTTCCATTGGTTAAAAAGCAAATAATTGGTTTTTCACTCTAGACTTCTTTTTTATATTTTTTTTTTTTTAGATTCTAAAGAATTTTACATCTGTTCATCTCTCCTATGTGGAATTGAAGCAAATGGGACAGCAGCAGATTGGAAGTTACCCTGTTCACTTTCACCTTTGTGGGGATGTGGATGAAAAAGGAGGATACACTTTTAAAACTTACCTGGAAGGTCTTTCCATTCATCACTGTTTTTCCAGATGTGTGACTGTTCATGCAACTAATGGTTTACTGGTAGGTACAAGGAGAGTAAAACATATTATGTTGGAATAAATGTTATTAAGAGCATTTGGATGCCAAAATAATCCCATCTCTTCTGCAAATCCAATGCTCAGCAATGGTTTTCTTATTTCAGTGAACAAATAAATTACTGCAAACAGTATTTTAACAGTTCTCACCATTCTGTTTTTTCAGATTCTTACAGCAGCTAGCTGTAAGACAGCTGTAAGGCAGCTAAGCTCTCCAGACATAGCAGTGTGTTTGTAAGGGATCAATAAAACTGTGTGCTTGAATCATCTGAGCTGCTAGCACTGACACTTCACTCTGCAGCTGTGCCAGGATAGTAAAACTAGATGGTATTTGTCAAATAAATTTCAGTTAATTCTCTTTCTGCTGACATAATGAACTTGTATTTCTACAGATAAAGGACACCATTGGCTACGACACACTAGGTCACTGTTTCTTCATAGAAGATGGCATTGAGCAGAGGAATACTTTGTTCCACAACCTTGGGCTAGTCACAAAACCAGGCACTCTTCTACCCACAGACAGAAACAGCAGCATGTGTATTGGGATTAGGGATAAGGTGTATGGAAGTTATGTCCCAGTGCCAGCCACAGACTGCATGTGAGTATGTCATGATGAAAAAACAAAACCCAGCCAGCTGCAGCAGTTAAACTGCAAGTCATGACCTCTTGACAAAATACAGGCGGGAATATTTTTGTCTATAATTTAATGAGTGCAGTTCACATAGTACTGGTATTTAAAAAATAGTAACAAAAATTAACATTTAGTCTTCTATTAAAGAAAAAAATTGGTTTATAGGAATATTGTTGTTTCATGTGATACTTGGGACTTTGGAAGTCTGTTGAGCATCTTCACTACTACATAAAAGTATGCATATTCTCAAGTTCTCACCACTATTTTTTTCTGAATACTACTTTTTTTCTTGTGAAACCTTTTTGAAACAGTTTATCATTGCATAGGGTATCTGTACAACACAATTGAATACAATATTGTGCACTGAACTAAAAAAAGGCATTTTTGACTTCTAGATGTGGAAGGTTTTGTGATTTGTATTTTGAATGTGAATTTGTTACTTCATCAGTTTAGCTTTTTCTGATGTGCTTGTTCAAAAAGGGAGATATTTCTGTTGGAGATAGAGGTTTTCTGTAGTAACTTGTTTCTGAATAATATTTCAGGGCCGTTTCAACATTCTGGATTTCTCATCCCAACAATCATCTTATAAATAATGCAGCAGCAGGCTCACAGGTAAGGCATATGGGTGTAATTCTAATTCATGACAAACTGCTCATGTCTCTGGCATTTGTAAAATCTGTAACATTTACACTGGCAGATACACATATAATTTTCTTTTCTTATATATGAATCTTTTTATGTTTGGCTGCATATTGGCTTTGAAAGCGCAGGGTATGTCTAGGTGCACATTTAAGTGATGCCAAAAATCTTTGTTGTGGCTGAAACAGAGTAGATCTCTTCTTCTTTGTAGTTAATACTGACAGTAGTGCCAATGTGTATATGTAGAAATCCTTTTATTTTCACAGAATTGGTGCATTTCATATTAAGTCTTCTGTGTTTTCTGTAGGTTGTCATGAGTTTAGTGGCATCTCTGCAAGAGCTGTAGTCACTGGAATGAAAAATTACTCCAAGAAGGTGTTCATTGTTTAAGAAACAACTAAAACACTTCTTTTCTGTCAGTAGTCAGTTCTCTCCAGCCAGTAACTGGTGATATGGTTTTGCTTGTTCTGAACCTTGTATTAATGTAAATATCTTGTCATAGCTGCCTTTGAGGTAAAGATTTGTCCATACTGTAGAGGAGGGGGCTGGAGTCTGTTCTATATTGGATGAGAGGCTGAGATATGTAAGGTTTTTAATTGGATTTTCCTGAAGAGATCAGTGGGAATGGAAAACAGGAAAGGTTGTTGATTGTTGTTGCAAAGGCTCCAATGTTGAAAGAATATGAGCCTATGTATTCTTAGGCACAGATAACATTTATATAAATAAATAATTTATTTGTTTACAGGTAACTTATTAATTAATAGAATAGGATTCAAAATGCTTAACTGAGTTGAGATATCCAGATATTAAAAAAGCCCAGAAAATTTTATTCTCCTTTTTGTATGGTCTAATTTTTGTTGCTTTTATTGTTGTGAGTTTGTTTCTGTTTGTTTGTTTCCTGTTTGACTGTCTACCACTAGGTAGGATCTGGGCACACCTCCCAGATTAAACCAGTTGTTTTCTGACCAACACAATGTCTTTGCATTTTGCCTACTTTATATAATATACCTAGTTTAGACATTGTAGGCTAAGTTAAACACCTTCTTTGATCTGGTGCTTAAGTCCTACAAGGTCTTTTTCTGCTTGTGCAGCTCATCCCAACAGATGTCAGTTCCTTTTGTTAGCAGGATGTGCCTGACTGGAGCAAGCATTTGTGTGTGTTACAAAGTTTAGCCACTCTGATATAGTTCCCTTGCGTGGATATAGACACATTAGGATAAAGGGACCACAGCTTGCTGTGTTTCAGAAATGGAATAATTCAAACGTGTTCATACAGACTCTGCACTTTTTGCTGTATGCAATAGAGCAATTCACATCAAGTAATTCCATTCCTCCCCCAGGTCCTTGATTATGCAGTGAAGCCTATTGTAAGGCTGCATAGGCAGTAGATGTTTCTTTTGTTTTGGTCTGTATGAGAGAGAAGAGAAAAGAAAACCCAACCTTTTTCATATTTCTGAATGCTTGCAGATGCTTAACAAGCTTTTAAGTTTATCTAAGTCTATTTTTCAAGCATCAGGGGGTGTTTTGGATAGAATTTATTTGAGTCTGCCAAGGATAGAGCTGTACTTAATTATATGTGAGGTAAGATTTTGGTATTTTATTAATGGAACATCCATATTTGCTTTGTAATGGGTAATCGCCAGAAATGTCAGTGCGTCATCCTTGCACACTGGGAATGTTACTGTAAAGTAGAATTTCCAGCACCGTTTGGAAAATTAGTATATTCCTGGAGTGAAGTGCATGAAGTCTTTTAAGCCAGGGTGAATTGGCTTTAGCCATGTTTCTTAAAGAGCCTGATGACTGTTTTTCATGAGATGGAGCACTCAGTGTTTCTTTAGCTACCATTTAACCCTTTAACATGCCTTGTGGGGTCATTTTTTGTATTTCTTAAGGGCACACAGTCTATGGTCAGGCAAAATTTTTCATGTCTGTGGGTGTCTGGTGTGCAGTCATTGTCATGATGCCACCTCTAGCGAACACAGATGTAGTTGAAAGGGAAATTTCTTGGGTCTCATTTAACAGATAAATCCAGCTTCTCTAGGAGCAGAGAGATTAAAGAAGTATAGGAAATGAATGGATGCTAAAATTATTACTGTATGTCATTGGCACAGTGCCCCGAACCAGCCAGATTTCTTGATGTGCTTTTTTTTCCTGTCTTCTGAAAGCTCTTGAGGATTTTTTTGGCTGAGACATTTAAATTTTGATGGGAGCAGGGATGAACCAACCTTAACAGACTGGAACAGTAAGGAGAGGAGGAATGGTTTTGAGTATCTTACTGTGAATAGTATTATGTATCAGGAAAGCAAAATCTGGTGTGTGGGATGACATAACTGAAATGCAAAAGTTACATTAACTTGGACACTTTACTGCTTTGAAATATTAGAACATCTTAAATATGCTGTGTTGAATGACTTCACTGAGAAGCAAAACACTTTTTAGTTCGTCCTATCCACTAGAATATAGCTTTATTTGCAAAATCCCACTTTTTCACTGACTAAATAGTTGTTTGGAGACTTTATTTTAACATATATATCAGCACCAATAGTAGTATCAGAATCACTTAGAAGTAATGTTATTCTCTCCTTACTTGCAGGATGCTGGAATATGGTATTTGTTCCACAGGGTTGCTACAGGAGACTCTCATAGTTTAGCCATCGAAACCAAGTCAGAGCTTACACCCTTAGGAATCTTCTATAACAACAGGGTTCATTCTAATTTTAAGGTAATGTAGTATGTTACTAAAAAAAAAAAAAGTGAAGTTTTTATTTCTCAGTATTCTGTATTAGAACTTGTCTGTTTGCATTTTAAGCTGGTTAGGTGATAGATTTTTTGCTGTGTTTGAACTGTACTGTAGAACAGTGTATAATCAGCTTGGGTGTATTTTCTAGTTGCATTTTGAGTATTCAATGTTTTCTCCTCTTAAGACATGAACAGCTAAAATCAATTAATAAAATACTTTATCTCAGAAGTAGCATTTCAGATGCTACTCTTTACAGCTTTGTTTCCTATTCCAAAGAAAGCAGACCCTTGAAGAATCAAAGTTTATTATGGTAGTGATTCATATAATAGCTTGCTGCAGTAGCTACAACTTATTTTTCTGAGTCTCAGGTGTTTGCATGTGGTGATGCAGTCTCTGGCTAGAGATTAAGCTTCAGTAATGCCTTCAGGTGCTCAGTTATTTGCACAGTTTTCTTATGGAGTTCTCAGCCTACAGTCATTGAGGAGTGTTTTGTTAGTATGACTTTTCCACATCTCAGCTCAAGTTTCACTTCAGCTAAGTCCTTAAAGTATTTCATTTGAAATCTAGCTGCTGTGTGTATGTATAAATACAATGATATTTACAAAGCCACCTAACTCTAAGTACTTATTTGTGTTAGGTTGCTGCAGGAGATTCTTGTAGTTTAACCATTGAAACCTCATAGAATCATTATTGGATTTTTTTTTTTTTTGCCAAGTGAAACTGATTTTGCTTGACAGTTGGTTGTCTGGGATACCAAGAAGTGATGCAATGTTTTCTGGAAGTTGTTTTTACAGTGTATTTGGGACTGTAGGGCTTTTTATTCAGATTGGAATTAGAACATACTAAATACAAAAGTGCATTGTGAAGAAGAGTTTCACCTCTATAGGAATCATCATCCTTAAAAAAGGGTAACAATTTATGTGCTAAAATTCCATGTTGAAAGAGAACTCCACTGGCAGGTCTGAGAATCTGCTTGTTTATAAGACTCAGTTGTAATGATTTGGATCAGAGGTGAAAATAGTCACAGGTATTTGTATGCAATTCAGCTAAAAGAGCACAAATACTTCCTCATGCTTTTATTTTCTCAAGTAATTTATTTCATAATGGATTATTGAGTTTCAAGCTCATTACTGCTTGGATGAAAATAATCTTTAGTGGTAAAGGTAGTTTAGGCTTAAGGCGAAATACAAAGGATTTTTCACAGTGGCTTTTGTGTTTTTTATTCTTTCCCATTTATGAGAATAATTTGAACTCACCACAAGATTGGCTTCAGATTTTCCAGAACAGCATCTGGTAATAAATGGAAAACCTCAAATAGATGTTGTCAAAGAAATCTGAAGTGAACCTTGATCATTTTCTGTTACTTTTTGTTTTAAAATCACAGATAATTCCTTTCCTTTTAGCACAGACTGGTTTATTATATTAATTAGCTAGTTTCTCTTAGACAATATGCCAATTAAAGCCAAACTGTGAAAGATCTAAGAGTTTCTAATATGTACATGGAATGCAATGCTTAAATTTCAAAAAAACTTTTATTTTTACTCTGTCTTTAATTTTGGATAATATGAATTTTCCTTCCTTGCTTATTTCAGGCTGGTTTGTTCATTGATAAGGGTGTTAAAACAACTAATGCTAGTGCTGATGATCCCAGAGAATATCTTTGCTTGGACAACAATGCAAGGTAAAGGCTATTTTCATTCAAATGAGTGAAAAATGGCAAAGTTTTGAGACTGCTCTTACATTCACATTAGGAAAAACACTTTTAAAACAGTAGAATAACTTATAAATTATAACCAAACAGTAAGTTCATATATGTTCTTTTCCCTCTTTTATTCACCTATTTTGGGAACAACAGAGCTGGTGTCTCTTAAAGGATTTGGGTTACTTCTGAGCTTTTTCCCAGGATAGTTTTCATCCTCTTAGAAGACATTGTTTTAAACACACTCTACTATCATGCTTAAAATGTTTTCTGGAATTGCTGCTAATAGGAAATATTCCTTATTATTAAAATTCCTTTAAAATCTGATCTTCTAATTTATGACTCCTTTTTACCTAATTGTTAGAAAAAGGCTTTGGTAGTGCATTCACTCTCCTTTCCTACTGCTGAATGCTTCTGTTGTTTCTTTTAGACTTGGAAGGCTTAGCTAGGTAGTACAGTTCTACTGAAGGCTCTTTTCAGGGGTGGTACAATCAACCACATTTTCTTCAGTTTACAAAGTGAGAGAAAGTAATGGAGAGTCTAGGAAGGTTCCAGGTCATACTGTGCCTGGTTAGTCTTGTCCTGAACTTCAAGTCAAGTAGCTTGGGATAGTGTTTAAATGAATATTGGATAACTGTATCTATCAACATTTTATTGTGTCAGCTGAATATTAGCACTGAAAATATGATTCATAGATTATCATTATTGTCAACCAATTTAGGTTTAGAACACAGACAGTTAAGTGACTGCTGCAGATGCAAAGGGGCAAGTTCCAAATTTTGGTGATACTCAATACTTCATAAATTGGAAATGAACCTGCTAGTTCCGTCTTTTGACAGAAAGCCCATAGAACCCACGTGGTTCACCTCAGTCCTAACAAGAGGAACTTGAGGGGGCAAGATGCCCCCTGAGAGCCTGTAGTGTGTTGAGGATGCAAGAAAGTCAGTGCATGAAATGAGGTCGTGTTTCACAGCAGAAAGAAAAGGAATGGGGCACTGTGTAACTATGTGAGGCCCCTAATCCTTGTACAGGGAACCAGACTGGAGGGGTTTAAATGCTAATTGAGAAGACCAATACTATCAAAATGTAACACTTACCTATTTTCCCCTTTCTCCCTTGGATGGGGAGGGGTAAATCTGAAAAAGAGGGTATTAGGTGATGGGGATAACACACATAGTTATTTTTACCCACTCAAAATGCCTGGTTGCAATTTTTTAAAATGTGTTACTTTTTGTCTGGGGTCTTAGTGATATTCAAGTGAAAATGTCACCAGTTCCTAATCAGACTGTGTCTTCCTACTATTTAAACAGTCACAATTTACTGTATAAGACCATCTCGGTAGCAATGCCATAAAAAAAAAAAAACAGGCATGCGTAAAGAAGAAGCAGCACTCTATGTCAGAAGAGTTTGAAATATTTGAAGGACCAGTTAGACAAATGTCCAGACTGTTCTTGTGTAACTAAGCCAGCCCTGTGTGTCCTTCCAAGGAGCTTTTAATTCCCTTCATCAGACTTTCATATTAATGGTTCACTACAAGTGGACAGGGCAGAAAGAGAAAGGGTATAAAGGGAGGCCAAAGTCAGCTAAAGAAATTTGCAGAAATTGAGCAAGAGCCTGTGAGAGTTACTGGAAAAGAGAAGTTTCATGTTCCTGCTTCATTGTACCCCAAAGAAACGTTTCTAGTACTAGAGGGCCCGAGATGTTACCTGCATTTAGCTTGTTTCTTTCCAAACACGAAGCAGAGCGGAATTTGCCCATCAGATGAGTGTTTATCTTTCAGGCTTACTCAGCACAACATATATGGCACATGTAAAATAAAAAGTTTTCTTGTACTGAGTGTTTATCTCTCCCAGGTTTCGACCTCATCAAGATGCAGACCCTGAAAAGCCCCGTGTTGCTGCCCTGATTGACAGATTAATCTCTTTCAAAAACAATGATCATGGGGCCTGGGTCAGGGGAGGGGATATCCTCATTCAAAACTCTGGGTAGGTATTTGGAAGCAAACAGCTGCATGCTGTTAAGAAGTTTTCCTGGAAGGTTTGTTTATGAAAGTACATTACAACAGGGTTATAGGAGAGGATTGATGGTTAACTTTAGGAACTTCTTAGTATGACCAGCTTTCATACCATCCCACTATTTCAAATACGCAAGTTTATATGTAATTAGATGAGAATCTGCCTTAAGCAGTAAAAAAACCAGTAGTATAAAGAAGCCTAAGATTTGGTAGAGACAGTTAATTCAGACTGGGATTTCTGTTGTCTCCCTGAAGCTGTCAAGTCCTGCTTAAAATGTGTAAAAAATTATTTTATTACTTTTTAACAGCAATGCTTTTAGAAAAGCTAACTGCGTAGTGATTCTAAGTTCCATTTATAGAAAAATTAAAGCTTTTTTCAGTGCATAGCAGGATATGCTCTTATATTAGCCAATAGCAGGATAATTCAGAAAAAGCAACTTATATTTTGGACTTTCTTGTAGGTTTGCAGACAATGGAATAGGTTTGACATTTGCTAGGTGAGTACTTTTTTAATAATTTCTGTGTTTCCTTGCCTAGAAGCTTAGAAAATCTACGTGCATCTATTAAAATTAATAGGCATATTTTCATAAGGCTGCAGTTTCAGTTTGGGGCCTGGTTGTATTTCCAGTTGTGCAGATGATGTTATAGAGGCTGTAAACTGGCACAGCTGCCAAAGTTTACACTTTAGTTCAGTGCTTAGTTTACACCACAGTTAGCTACCTCTTTACCAGAAAAGACTGTATTTATCTAGGTAGTCTTGGTAGTTTATGATTCCGTAGGCAGTATTTTATTTTTCTCCTGAGCAGCTGAAAGTGAGTAATGGAAAAGAAAGGGAGTGAGCATTTAGCAGAGGTAGAGTCTCCTACTAATGAAAAATATCAAGTAACCTAACATTAGTAACTAGGTAGTGAGCTAAAATTGCTGCTATTTAAGTTACGACAAACTGATCAAAAGGATTGCAACAGTGGGCTGTAAATAAAAAAGTGCTGCACTGCAAAGGGAGTTAGAAATATTAATATTCATCTCTTCTGGATGGTTCAGGGAGTTAGCCTCTATTCATATTAATGATTAAATCTGTTGATTTGTGTATTGTGCATGAAGTCTATACTGTTTTGCTTGAGGAGGACTGTTAGAGAAGTAAAAGTAATGCTATGCCTTAGTATAATCATCTGCTGGAGAGTCTTGGCTAAAGGCTCATCTCTGGTGTTTCTTTGACAGTGATGGGAGCTTCCCAAATGATGAAGGTGCCAGCCAGGAGGTATCAGAGTCACTGTTCATAGGTGAGAGCAAGAATTATGGGTTTCAAGGTGGACAAAATAAATATGTGGGAACTGGAGGAATAGACAACAAGACACGCACTCTGCCTAGAAATCGGTAAGTATGTTATGCATGAAGGAAGTAGAAAGACAAGAAATATTCTCTGTATCAGATGCAAAGACCCTTCTTGGTTGAGCTGCCAGAGATTAAGACTCCATTGGAAGTGATGCTCTCTTTTTAATGCTATGTGTGCAGCTGTGTCACTCTCACCTTTTTGCTGAGGCAGCTTCATCTGATGCTTCCACAGGTTACTGTTCTGTAGCAATTTAAATTATCCTGCTAAAGTGAACCTTAGACTTAAAAAGTATTTGGGTCTGGAAGAGAGCTTTCCGGTAAAAGAATT
>VZRX01015134.1:51023-64426 GCA_013398075.1 Notiomystis cincta | reverse complement strand
AATTTCAAAGGTCAGTTTGGACTAGAGATGGCAGTCTGTCTGTGACAAATCAGTCTGTGACCATGACCCTTTACTTTCCTCTTGGACTTGCATTGATGCTTGCTTAACATAGTACCAAATCCTACTCTTGCCACAAAATAGAGAAGAAGACTCTTTTAAGCCCAGCTGGAAATTGAGCCCCATGCAGCCACTCCCCTTTCCCCACCTCCTCAGGTGAGAAAGACAAAAGACAGAGCTCTTGAGCTGAGATAAGAACAGTTTACTTGAAACAATGAGATTAAGAATATGAACAGTAATAGAAACAATATTAATAACAAACGTATACAAAAGCAAGGTGATTTATGTGTAAGAAAATGCTCACCACTCAACTTGGCACTGGGTGGCCCCCAGGACAAGGAACAAAATGGCCATCAGACCATCAGCACCCCACAGTGTTCTCCTGGTGGACAAATCCTCTGGTCAGGACCAGTGTTACCCCACTGCTTCCCCCAAAAAAGGAATGATCTCCCTTCAGAAAATGTGTCCATTTCCCTCTCCTCCTAGCCATGATGTTAAGATGTTATCAAGTAGCATAATGTCTTGTTCATACCCACAATGGCTCCAGGCTCTGCCCTCACACATCTTTGGCTAAGTAGGACAAAAGGTGAAGTGAGCCCAGGCAACCCTAGTTATTTGCTGTTCAGCCATTTAAAGGGGAGAAGTTAATGTGGTGGTTATACAAGGTATTCAGTCTTGTTGAGTGAAATCACAGAACAACTGAGGCTGGAAGGGGCCTCTGGAGGTCCTCTTGTCCAACTCCTCTGCTCAAGAACTATCACCTAGGGTTCATATTCCAGGACCACATTCAGGTGTCTTTACTATATCTCCAATGGTGTATTCTCCACAACTTTCCAGGGCAATTGGTGGCAGTGCTGAGTCACTCTCTCAGTGAAAAGTTTCTCCTGTTTAGCAGGTACCTCCTATTTTCATCTTGTGCACACTGCTCTTAGTCTTGTCACGGGGAACAGCCTGGCTCCATTGTCTTTGCACCCTCCCTTCAGGTGATACTACACATTGAGATTTCTGCCTGAGCCTTTTCTGCTCCAGGCTGAACATGTCTCCCTGTGTTCCTTCCCATGAGATGTGCTCCAGGGACTTAATTATCTTTGTGGCCTTTTGCTGCCCTTTCCAGTAGCTCCATATCTGCCTTGTACTGGGGACAAGCACTCTACATGTTGCTTCACCAGTGCTGAAAAAATGGAAAGTATCACTTCCTTCAGTTTGCTGGTAATGCTTCCCACAGTGCTGCCCTGGATAGCTTTTGCCTCTTTGTGGCAAGGGCGCATTGTTTGGCTTATGGTTGATTTGGCTTCCAGAGGGTTATTGCTCCCAGTGTGCAAGACCTTGCATATCCTCATGTTAATCTTCATGTGGTTCCCATCTGCCCATTCTCCAGCCTGTCAGGGTCTCTCTGGGCGTTTGCACAAGCCTCTGGTGCATCAGCTGCTTCCCTCTGTTTTGTGCCCTCTGCAGACTTGGCCATAGATTATACTTGGCCTAATCATCCAGGTCACTAATGAAGATAATGAACAAGACTGGCTTCAGTATGACCCCTGGAGTACATCATTAGTTACTGGTCTCCAGGTAGTCTTTGTGCCATCACCTTCTGGTCCCAGCTATTTGTCTCATCCAGCCCATACTTCATGAGGGTCTTATGGAACACAGTGTCAAAAGTCTTACTGCAGTTTTGGTACACCGTGTCCACTGCTCTCCCCTCAGCTACCGGGCCTGTCAGTTCATCACGGAAATTTATCAGCTTCTCCTTGGTGAATCCATGCTGATTATTCCTGATGATTTTCCAGTACTTCAAGCACCTGGAAGTGGTTTCTAGGATTTCTAGCTGCTCCATCATCCTGGGTATCAAGCCAAGCCGTATCAGCCTGCCATTCTCTAAGTGTTCCTTCCTCAAGTTAGAAGTGACATTTGCTTTCCGCCAGTCTACAGTCACTTCCAGTTGCCCTGAGCAATCAAAGAGTAGGTGGTATTACTTTTTTGCTGTATTTCTCATGTTGAAAAAGGGGCACATTTGCAAATGGACCGTGATAGCTCTGCTAACAGGAAAATTTAGGAGTAGGGGATTTATTGACTCATTAGAGAAGCACAGAAACCATCTTTCCTTTACTAAAATCTATCTTGTGAGTCATTCTCTAATTGTTGCTTTATTGATTTCTCTGAGAGGAAATGTATTTGACACAGATGCAAGCATATCACAAATTTTGTAACAGGGTGGTATAAATATTTTCTTGCATCAACAGGACATTTCCAATCAGAGGCTTTCAGATTTATGATGGACCTATTCACCTTACCAAGTGCACATTTAAAAACTTTGTGCCAACTCCAGACAGATTTACCAGTGCAGTTGGATTCTTGATGAAAAATCCATGGCAGATGACTCCAAAAAATAACATTTCTCTTGTGAAGTTTGGTCCAAACGTAAGTTTATTACAAGTTTTCCTTAAGTTTTGCCAATAGTTTTCTTTTGTTGTATTCAACATACGCAGAGAAGAGCTGTAGGTCATGCTTTCTATGCATACCTACTCCAGAGTTTATGTCCTGGCTGGAGGTCACACAGAGTGTATCCTTTGTCTCCTGAGGAAAAAAAAACCACCAGCAGAAATATAGGATATATTACAATAAATGATTCATATCTTGTGGTAAAGCTGAAAAGAAATTTTTGTTAGATCTTGTAAGGTTTGGTGTATCCTTAGTAATGAATATTCTGCAGCAAGTATTAACACTGTTCAGAAGCAAGAGCTGGCCTGAGCCTATTACTAAAACCCAGCATGTCTGTTTTGCAAGATTATGCTATTCTTGCTGTAAAGTTTGTAATCAGTTCTGTCAAATTTCTGTGTTTCTGCACCTGTGCAAATGTTAGTCTGTGTTTCACCTCAGGAAAAACCAAAAAATTGTATTGTTTGCTGTCAGGTTTCTTTGAAAGCCTTCTTTGGAAAGCCTGGTCCCTGGTTTGAAGAAGGAGATCTGGATGGTGACAAGAACTCGATATTTCATGATCTGGATGGCTCAGTGACTGACTACAGGGATACCTATGTGGGCCGAATGGATAACTACTTGATTCAACACCCCAAATGCATAAACATCACAGAATGGAGTGGAGTGGTTTGCAGTGGAAACTATGCACAGGCTAGTACTTTTGGCTTTCTGCTCAGGGCAAATCTATAATATGAACTACTTGTGGAGTCAGGTAGTGTAAGAAATTAAAAATTACCTGTCTTTGGATTTTAAATTTTTTTTACTTCTAAAAATGCTTTCATTCATATCACACTTTTCAGCCAGTTGTGTATATATCATGCTTCCTCTCAGCAGACTGAGGGTGCAGTATCATATACTGCAAGATAAAAATAAATGTGTATGTTTGCCAAGAATTCTGTGTTGCAGCTGTATCTGCTAAAACATTTTTACATTGAAGGTGTCTTCTTCTATGCAAGTTCTATCTGCATTTTTTCACTGAGTGGATTTTAAGGGGTTGTTTAGTTGGTTTGTTTTCTGGAGATGTTAAATACCACCTTCTGAGTACAAATCTCCCAGATTTGATTCCCATTCTGATTCCTGTTCTGTATGCCCAGGTGCCATAGCTGACTTTTTTTTCTTCTCCATACCCTTTTTTGTCTGTAAATGGGAAAAGTGTATAATAGTTTTTTAAATAGGACTTCTGTTCAGGAGAGATTTGTGTATTACATAACCCAGAACATCAAATTGCAGCATTTTGATTAATAATGTGTGGATTGTGCTTCACTATTTCATTTTCCTTTGCCAAGAGACCAAATCTTCCTCTTTTCACCCTCTTTAATATCATGTAGGTTTATGTCCAAACCTGGAATGGACAGAATCTTTCCATGACTGTTGTCCGAGATGAGTATCCAGCCAATCCCATGGTTCTTCGAGGTATTAATCAGAGAGCAGCTGCCTTTCAGCAATACCAGCCAGTAGTGATGCTCCAAAAGGGCTATACAATACATTGGAATGGAAAAGCTCCAAATGTCACCTATCTGTATCTCATTAACTTCAACAAGTATGTTTACTTTCTTTTGTGGCTTTAATCCATAAGGCAATACTGAAGTTATGGCCTGCAAAATTACTGCACATGTGTTTGCAACCATTTGAAAGACCAGAGCTTGGCATTGGTTTTTTTTTTTTCCATAATTACAAATACTAAAGTATGCAAAGTAAGGGATTAAACAATAGACCTGCACCTGAAGTTAAACTCTTGTCCAGTACAGTATCTTTAAGGAAAAAGCTTTAGAGAAGAAAATGTACAAATAGTGAAGCTGAGCAGAATTGCAGTTGAATAGTTTATCATACTTGATTTTATTGGCAGATAAACTTATTAAATATCCCTGAAGTATATAATCACTTATATCCTGAGAGAATCAGTTACTGAAATGTTTAACAAAAGACTCTGCAGAGTTGATCACCTGGTTGAGGGTTTAGGAGCTTCTTGTGTTACTGTTTCTTTTTTTTTTTTTTTTTGGGGTGTTCTGTTTGCTCTGAATTGACACCTAAACTGTTCCTACGAAGACTCACACATTTTACTTTGGTTTTAGGAATGACTGGATTCGTGTTGGTCTTTGTTACCAGCCAAAGACAGATTTCCTTATAGTACTGGAAACCTTTCAAAGGCGCTCATCTGCTCTGTCAAGCAAGGTGGAGCGCTACGTGCCCGTGTCTTCGATGGTGGAGCTTGAGAAGAACCGATCCGACAAGAGGTTTTACTTTGACAACAGTACTGGGTAACTCTTGTAATTTGACCCTACTAGAAGATATTGTTTGACCTTGAAATGTCCAGTTTGATAACGTTAAAAGCAACTGGTTGAGACACCTCATAAGAGGAAAGCTGTTGAGAAGAACCCCAAAACACTTCGGAAGAATGTTTATATGTCTTTAAATCTCCAGAGTACCATGGTTGTCATCAAAATACTTCTCAAGAGCATCACAGTTGCCAAAGACATTTCCTACCCCATATCTGGGGAAAATGTAGTATCTGTTGTGCTGCAGAGCAGTGCCTTTCAGGATTTAAGTTCTTAGTCTTCAGAGAAAATATCTGTTTTCTCGTTAAACTGAAAATTTTAGAAATTTCCAAGAAGCTTTCTCTTGAACATACGAAAACTATATTTCTGAAAATCCTACCATTTGCAACTGTCTCAAAAGAACTTAAAGTCCTGGTCTCTCTTTCAAAAGTACTTTTCACAGAGGCCACTAAGATCCTTCTGAAGAGCTTTTAGATATGGTCAGCTTTCAATAAATTAAGTCTTGTGTACATCAGTTGTGAGTTTTGCAAGCATTGATTCTAAATTTATAACTTGTTTTCTTATTAGGTTGTTCCGTTACCTGCTACTGTGCCTGTCTTGTAATAGATATGCAAATGAATGTAGTTTTTGAACAGACATTTATATTGCTTTGTGTAAGAGCTGCTCTGGTAACAGTCTGATAATGTAATAGAAGAACTACCAGTCTTCTGTAAACATTATTTACCACTACATCCTAAATTGCATTTCCAGGCATTTGAAGTAGCACAACTATATTGTGCAGTGCTGGTGGGTGAAACTGAATATTTCTGCTGCATGTCTGCAGAGATCTATGATCAAGGTCAAAATTCATGCTCTGCAATTCGGTTTTTGTTTCCTGCAAGCCACTGCTCTGAGGACTGGTTCTTCTTTGCAAAGCATCTGCATTTATAGATGTCTCCTTTAATTATGGGGAATTTCAGATAAGGTGCTAGAGATTTCCTAACTCTAGTGAATGTAAATACTTTGAAATGTTCGGATAGTGGTGCAGAAGTGAATACCATGGTTTCTCTGCTTCTGGAAGTAATGAAATATAGATATTAAGATTGAATATTCACCAGTTAATTTAGATTATTTTTCCCCTTTTTGTGTAGATTACTGTTTTTGTTTCTTCAAGCCAAATATAATAGGGATGGTCACAGTTATTGCTCATCTCAGGGATGTGAAAGGATCAAGATTGTGACCAAAGATTCATCAAAAGGGATAAGTAATTGCATGGCAAAAGCTTACCCAAAGTACTACCAAGTACCAACCGTCATAAAGCAGATGCCAGAAAAAACTACTGTACCTTGTACAAAATGTGGCACAACTCAGGTAAAATAAAATAAGCAAAAACTTTCATGGATTGTAGAATGGGTGATGCTGTCTACTCAATTTTCAGTCTTTTCAGCACAGAATACTGCACTTAGAAAATTGCAATGGTCAATTTGTTAATTTTCTTGCTCTCCCTGAAGGCTTGGAGTCCTTTCTGTAGCACAAAGGTTTCAGGGTTTTATTTTTTTATTTTGTGCAACTCTTGCTCTATGTGCTTCAGAAAAGGGACATAGCTGGATTGATGTCTTGCACTGCAGTATTGTCTGTGCTACATGTAGAGCTTTGCTGCAGAGATCTACATGGCAAACCTTCTCTCTGCTTGGATATTTGCTTATTAGCATGAACTTGAAGTTGTCTCAGCTATACAAGCTGAGAAAAATATTGAAATTAAAAGATAAAATAGTTTACACTGTGTATCATATTTATTAGGATTACTAGTACCATAAATAATGCCACTGACAAATGGATACATTTGCTTTGGAGCATGGGCTGTTGTAAACTGGCATGATAAAATGCTGAAGAAACATTAATACGTGTACTTAACTGTTTTCTTTGATATCCAGATGGTATTCACCAGTGATCCTCACAAAAACTACCTCCTTGTGCAGATTAATTCATCTGATGAAAAAGAGTCAAGCAAAGGTCAGCAAGCATTTATATATGTAAGTATTCTTTATGGTTTACTTCTTAAATATCACTATAGCAGTTTGTATTATAACAGTTGTACAGCTCTGCTTAATACAGACCTCAGTTTTCTTCACTTGAATGAAAAGATTGGTTCATTGTTTAAAAAGCAAAGTCAAAAAGCTTTTGTTTAAACATCAGAAAGTGAGGCTTCAAAGCTTCATTTTATGTTTGAATCCTACCTGCTGAAGAGAAAAATACTCCCCTTAGACTTTTAAAACGTTCTATTTCATGCTTAAATTTGTGTGGGTGTACATTTATGGCTGGTTTTGGAAATAAACAGAACACGTAACCTAACAATTTGTTAGTTAAATCCGTTTTGTTGAAATTGTCCTTGTGCAAGCAGATTAGCAAGTTAGTGGGATGAATCACATAAGCCATTAAGCTTTGCTCTAAATGGCAATTGCTGAAGAATCAGTAGATTTTGTATTTGTTCTGATGTGGCCCAAATAAGCCCAGTGATGTGATACTGTACAGCAAGTAGTTTCCATTCAGATGCTGAAGTAGACTTGCATGTGATGGTGAAATTCCATTTGCAGACACCCTCACACCACAGAGCTCAGTCACGTTCTGCCTACAAGTGTCATCGTTGGCCTGGCTGAACCCTTCACTTCTCCAGGTAGACAAATGGCACATGAGCAGCTCAACCTTGGCAGCTGCAGACTTCTCCAGGAATGTGTGTGCCATAGCCAAAGCAGTAAGAGCACTCAGTAGGAGGAAACTAGGCTGGAACCAGCCTGCTGCAGGAATCAATTTACTATTATTGTCAAGAAGTCCAGGGGGTTCTGTATCTGAATTTGTTTCCCAAAGCAGGAGCAATGACTGAGGCAGGTAGTAAGTCACCTGGAATATGCAGTATTCCTATGGAAGCTACAGACTTTAATACTCCCATGCAATTTCAGAAGTCTCATTAAGTCCCATTCCCTTCAAAGGGAAAACTGAAGAGATGCTAGGGAAAAGCAAGTATTTGTGAGGAAATTACTGTGCCTAACTAGAATAAGATTGATTAACACTGAGTGCAGTGAAATTGCTGTTTGATTCTTATTAGCTTCCTTTTCTCTCTGTTTTTCTTTCCATTCAGGTCAATGACACCATGTTTTCCTTCAAGGATAATGGAATACTTATTGTTGTAGTAGATGCCTGCACTGGCACAGTGTTGGGAAACAAATTATTTTCTGGAGTAGATATTAGGCGTGTAGAAGGATATTTAAAATCTGGAATTCCACAAAGGTATGTGCAATGACAACTCATTTCCAGTATGTCCTGCAAGCTGTAGCTCTGCCACTGACACAGATTTAAATAATGATGAGTAGATAATGATACATGAGCACTGAAAATGAACAAAATATGTCTTAAGTTCAGGAAGAAGAAAAAAATAGGAGCAATTTATTGGACACTTTAGCCATATTTTGAAAACTAAGCAGGTTTTGAACACTTAAACTTTTTCTGGTGTTGCCCTTTTCCTCAAAAATAATTTTCTTTAACAAAACATCATGTAATAACACTGCTTTGCTTAAAACTAGAATAACTTTGTTTAAAAAGGACACTGGCAAGGACTATGTGAAAGACATACTCTTCTCTCCCTGCAGGGAGAAAATTCTTTATCACTTCATGAAGATAAAGAGTTAGTGTTGAAAAAATCAGCATTTTAATTTTCTAATTTTGGATCAGTATCTAAACTTAATTTTTTTTTATACAAAATACTAAACTGTGTTTAAATGATTTTGAAGTTAAATTTAAAGTTAGTTTAAAATCAAGAAATTCTTAGTACTACTTGCAGAAAGGGTTGACTAATTCCATGTCATAAGTACGCATAAGGAATTGGACTGTGAGGACAGCTAGCTGTAAAGGCCTGTAGCAGAATAATAAAAATGTGTTTATAACAGCTGCTGTCTCTGTACTGTTCCTGTTGCAGGTCTATCATTCTGCTGAGCACAAGAGGTGATGTAGCAATTCCTAACAATTTAGCTGAAGCCTTAATGTCCCTGGGGACAGCGAAACCACCTTATCTTCAGAGCAACGGTTGGTGGAAATGTTGCACATTCTTTGACACCACCTTGGTCTGTCTTTGTGTTTACATTGGCCTGGTGGGTTTCTCATGGGGTGTGTGAGGAGGATGCAGCTGGTGGAGGGTGGTTACCAGTTTGCACTGGTGTGGCTGCTGTGTGTCAGTTCTTGTTGAGAGGGGAAGTGGGCAGTTCTTCAGCAGGTGGGGCACAAACCCCCTTTATGCCGTTGTGTGAAGCTTGTTGCAAACAGAGAAGTAACTTGCAGTTCTTTGTGCCTGTGGATCACACAAAAAGAGTCACAGGCTTTTTTCCTAAAGCCTGTATTTTGTGCCTCACCCAGCAAATCTGTCTTTAAGCAACCTCCTGTGCCTGCCTAGTATTTCCTGTTCTTAAAGAACTTGAAGCTAGAAATGAGAAGCTATTGGTATTTTGAGGGATGAGTTTATACGCCACATGGGGTAGCTCTCATCTGTTTAGAGTGATGACACAAGTTGTGGTTGAGAAAGCAGGTTTTAAATTAAGATTTCAGGATAGTTAATACTAAATATTGAGAAAGGAAATAGGAAATTATTATTATTTCCTTGTGAGGAGCATGTGAAGCTGAGAGTGGATTAATGTCCTGAATAATGTGGGGGAAGGAATTTTGGAGGAGCATGCCTTTTCCTACATAACAGTCTGTACTGTGCTGCAGTGAGCTTGGCTGGTTTGCTAATGCTGAGCTGTTTCTGTCACAGGAAGCTTGGCCTTTCTGGGCTTCAGAGGAAACATTAAGCCATCCTGGATTAAGCTGTTTACCAGTCCTGCTGGGCATGGGCTCGTTCAGATAGAAAAGTATATCCCTCTGCAACTGGAAGAGTATGGCTGTGCCAGAGCAATTAAAAGCCGTCGGAAAGACCTCGAGCTTCTGAAGAAGGCTACACGATCTCATTAAAGACTTAAGATGTACATAAAATCTGGGGAAAAAATGTGAACTAACTTATTTTTTAATTTATGGCATTTTAAACTATATTGTTATCCAAGTAAATCATGTTATTGTCTGACAAATGTTTGCCAGCATTGACTGCTTGAATGCCAATCTGTGCACCTTCTAGTTGTACAAAATATTAAAGAATTTATTAGTATTTGTATAAACAGGTTTCAGAGATTTTTCAGATGTTTGTATTTACTGTAAACAAGTTCCTTCTGTTTAATACTCCTTTTGTATGTAAGAGGGTATTCATAAAAGCCTTAAGTTTTTAATAACAGATGTTGGAGTGCATTTTGGGTTACTTGAAAGATTAAGATCAATGCCTTCATAAACAGCTTGAATTGATCATTATAACTTATGCATTTTTCCCTCAGCTGTTTAGGTGTTTCCTTGGGAGTTTATTTATCAGTCAGCTCAGGCATTTTCAGTCTGCTTTCCAGTGTGCTAAAACCTAATTTCCCCTATGCATGCAGCTGACTCAAGGGATTTTAACTGCAGTAAAAATTTTTGCTTTCCTGTGTGAAAGATGCAGGGAGGAATTCAAAGATCCAGCCTGGGGCTGGGTGAGGATTGTGTACCATTCAGCAGTTTTACAAGGCTATGTGTACAGGCATGGCATGCAGAGCAGGAAATTACTACTGTTCTTTAGGATCACTGTTTATTAGTCCCTCTCAATACACAGGTGTGTCTGTAAGAGTTACTTTAATAAACAGTCTAGAAGTTAAGGCTGCAGTCTTGAGTACAGCTTGACTTCAGCTTTGTCTTTTAAAGCTTTTAGCCAGAGGGGCAAAGCTGAGATACTGTTACTGTCAATGTTAAAAAATTAAGCTTCTGTTCTTGCAGTAGTGTTTTTTTGTTTGTTTGTTTGTTTTGTGTTCATTTGGGGTTTTTTTGGTTTTGGTTGGTTGGTTTTGGTTTTTTGTTGTTGGGGTTTTTGTTTGTTTGGGGAGCAGTTGTTGGTTTTTCTTTAATTATTTTTAAGGCTATCTCAGCTATAGCTTCTAAGCAAATGGAAAGTGCTCTTGGTTCATTCAGTCATACCTTCTGCCTTAACTTTGATTCTTTTAGTATACTTTGTTAATTCCTGATCACTTTATATTAGGTCCATTGATTTCATCTGATTTTGTTGCAATTTTTTGGCTCTTTCTGCCAATCATCTTAAAATCGTTTAGAACAGTGGCACTGCTGCCCTTTTTCAGGATCCCTGTCTTTGAAACTAAATTTCAGGGGCTGTAAGGATGCATTTCATAATAGGGAACAGCAGGTGCCATAGTGCTAAAATGTAACCATAGTTCTAATAAAACTGACATATTTCCTTCTTCTTGTATATGTTTTCATTCCTTCGAGCTGGTATAATGTATCTGCCATTCAGAGATGCTCTGTGCTTTGAGTTCAAAACAGAGTGGCTATTGGAAATGAACTATTTGTCTGTCTTCTCCAAAGATGTTGAAAAACTGTGGGGATTTTTTTTTGTGTGTGCTTTAAAGGAGAGGAGGCACAATATCAAACTAATTACTCTGTTCAATTAAAATATGCTACCTCAGTGCTACAATTAAACTGCCTGGTCTAGTGTAGATTCCTAAGTGAGAAGGGAAGGGTTAAGGAGTACGACACAAGAGTTGAAGTTAGCAAATAGATGACCAATATTATTTTTATTGTAAAACCAAGCCAAATGGATGATTGTGTATTTTGCAGTTGTTCTGATGCACAGTTCTCTTGTAATGTTTAAAAGAAAAGTAATTTTGTTAGGGGAAGCTGTGATAAATGTTTAAGACTAGCTGTAATGTTTGGTGTTTGTAATGCAGGGCAGTGTGATTTAAATGCTCTGAGTGCAGTAGTGATAGTGTTTGGGGATTAAAATGGCTTTAAGGCTTCCTCTCTTCTGTGGGTTATGCTCAGCAGAGAAAAAGTGATGAGGTAGTGACCCTCAGGCTTGTGAAGTTGGCCATTATTTATGATATTCTGCTGTTCTAAGCGTCTTGTAAAAATTGTCCTTGGAAATGTCAAGGGTATTCTGATGTAGGGCTTACTGATGAACAATTGGACCTGAAGTTGAAGTGTTTGTCTTTTGTGTAAATTTAAACACTTGATAAATAGCGTAAATAAATTTTTACATCTGACAAGCAATAAAATTTTGGGTGTCTTCTGTTTTTGTATCAAGCAATTTTATAATGTGTGCTGCCTGAATAATACAAACTATCTTATTTCAAACACCAGTTTACTTGTGAAGTTTGCAGAGTATGCCCTGCTCTTCATTCAGAGACAAGACTGGAAAGGAGACACTGATGGTGACCGAAGTTATGGGCCTGTCTTGAAAGTCAGATATCTCAAAGCCTGTCTGAGCTGCTGAGTCTGCAGTCATTTCACCTCAGTGGAGCGAGGAGCAGCGTTGTTACTGACTCAGGGGCATCCTGTCCATGTCTTTAACTACCCAGTGGGGGAGTAAGGAAGATGGAGCCAGCCTGTTCTCATTGGTGCCCAGTGGCAGAGAAAAAGGGGCTGTGGACACACATTGAAATGCAGGCAGTTCCACAAAAACAGAAGGAAAGTTTTTATGGAGTAGGTGGTCAAGCACCAGAACTGATTGCCAGAGCACCTGTGGAGTGTTTTTCTGTGGAGGAGCAGCTTTAACTGACCCTGCTTTGAGACAGCAAGTGTCCTGGGCCCTCTCCAGTGTCACTGCCAGCCAGGTGATGCCGTGGTTGTGGGCAGTCAGAGCCACTGAGCTGCCTGAGCCTCTCTTTTCAAGTGCACCAGCTGCCACAGCCTGCAAGGGCTGAGCCAGAGGCTTCCCATGTCTGAAACTCGTGAGTCCCCAAACCCATTCCAAAAGACATTGTAATTGCTTCTTCATGCTCAGGCTTTGTAATACAATAGACTGATTTCCAGTCCTTGCTCAAATGATGTCATCCTGCAGTAAAGAAATTAAACCAAACCAAANGCACTGGTCAGTGATGTACATACCATTGTCATGGTTGTATTTGTTAAAGGTAATCCTGGTGTCACCTTAGTGCCAGAATATCCATGAAAAACAGTAACTTTTCTGCTTCAAAATGTGAGCTTCACCCAATCATTATTTTTCTATGTCTTCTGGTCATACTTGTTCTAGCACCTGCAGGAAGGTTTTGACCCTTCCTAGAGTTCACAAACATTTTTTTCTTTCCTAATGCCTTCTCTTTGCCCTGTGTCTTGGGCTGGTTAAAATTCTAAAATTAACCTCAGTATTGAAGTACATATGGCTACCTTTGGCTTGAGAAAATTTATGAGCTTTTTAACTGTATGGCTGGGGCCTACTGCAATTTTGCAGATTAAATCTGTACTAACAACTTTAACTTGCTAAATCAAAAAAAAAACAACAAAAGGCTTGTCTGGCCACTGACTTTCATGACTGGGAATGATGGGACTGGCAAGCTATAGAATTCACACCTTCTATTTTTTTTTCCCGATGAAATTTAAAAAATAAATAAATAAAAAAAGGTATTTTTTGGATATAATAGCAACAATTTTAGAGAGAGAAGACACTACCACTGCCTCCCAGTACCTGAAGGTGCAGTATTGCTGGAGACAGACCTTTTATAAGGGCATGTG
>VZRX01015134.1:18610-49361 GCA_013398075.1 Notiomystis cincta | reverse complement strand
AGAATTTTTTTGCTCCAATAACTTGGAGCCAGTAGCAAATTAAGTGCACTATCAATTAAGGCCCTTTCTCTGGCCAAAGGTACCACTGGAAATCCACTATAAGAGGGAGAATCCTAACCCTAACCTAAACCCATCCCCAAAGCGCCAGGATGATGGCAAGAGCATGCTTAGGAAAAGACAGACTTAATTTTGTGTGTGGTGGGACAGCAGTGACAGCTGAGGCCCTAGATAACCTCTGACCCAGGGCATGAGTTTCCTGTTCAGGGCAAGTCCCATGATTTCCTCTGCTTCCTCTCAACTCCTTTTCACCTTCTGTAGGAAGGATGTAGATCTAAGGATAGTCATCCAGCTCTGACTGAAAAGCTCAGTCAGCTGGGTTTGGTGCTATCTGGATCTGTAGCTGCACTGGTCAGTGATGTACATACCATTGTCATGGTTGTATTTGTTAAAGGTAATCCTGGTGTCACCTTAGTGCCAGAATATCCATGAAAAACAGTAACTTTTCTGCTTCAAAATGTGAGCTTCACCCAATCATTATTTTTCTATGTCTTCTGGTCATACTTGTTCTAGCACCTGCAGGAAGGTTTTGACCCTTCCTAGAGTTCACAAACATTTTTTTCTTTCCTAATGCCTTCTCTTTGCCCTGTGTCTTGGGCTGGTTAAAATTCTAAAATTAACCTCAGTATTGAAGTACATATGGCTACCNGGTGAGGCACAGGAATAGGTTGCCAAGAAAATCTCCGTATAACCCTTCCCTGGCAGTGTCCAAGACCAGGCTGGATGGAGCTCTGAGCAACCTGGTCTAGTAGGAGGGGTCCCTGCCCGTGCCAGGGGAGTTTGGAGCTGGATGATCTTTAGGTCCCTTCCAACCCAAGCCATTCTATGAATCAATTAATTTTGGGAGAGAGCAGTCTCAGGATCTCCTGAGATCAGCCTAGCCTTTTTTGATGCATCATCTTGTGCTCTTAACCCATAACGAAAAAATCCAGAGAAACTGTTGCTTTTCTTGAAAGGTTTGTAGCTGTTGCATTCGATATATTAGTGAGAAATTGTCTTGGTCAGATGACAGAGAAGTTTCAAAGTGATCAGTCTGTATAAACTTTGCCCTTAAAGGTGAACTTTTTGACTTTTTCTATTTCTATTGTATTTGCAAGTACAAAGAAAGTAGGCCTAACTGTCTTGCCTGGAAAGTGAATCCTATGTTTTTCCAAGTTGAATATGTCGATAGGTGAATATTCTAATTTATAATATTTTTCTTTGGAATTGTTCATATAACATACAAAGGCTTGACTTTGGTTTCATTTTCCATTTAGAATAAACTATATATAAAGTGGCATTTCAGGGTTATTTTGGTCTGCAATTATTCTAAGTAGAAAAGTTCTTTGCTAGAAGTGCTAAAAGCAGCTGGAAACAGAACTGTCTCTTTCCATGCAGCATTTCCAGTGACATTTTCAACAGATACACTAAAGTCACTTCAGGGTGTGTTTTATGCAATTGGTAGCTTTTGGGGATGGATCTCAGATTATATCATCTTTTTAATATCTGTGAAGTTCTTGAGTAGAAGATGGTTTATTCCATCTGTAGGGTGTGAACCATGATCTAATATTTTTCCTTCAGCTCTGGTGCAAATGACTGGTGTATTTCTTAGTAATAGCAGACAACACTATAGTTATCTGTGGTCTCATTTCTACTTCTGAAAAATTATTCTATGATGAGCATCACACAGTATATATTGCACATTTCTGCTTTTAATCTTTTTTTAATAGTGCAATATCAATTTCCATATGCAGCATGTTTTGGTTAGATTCTTCCTTCTAACATTCATCCATTGATATCAGATTTTCCTGTCCTTCACTACAGTGCAATACAAAGTGTTAGAAGATATGAGTATCTATAATCCTGTTAATCATAGCAGCATGCACAATTGCCACTGGCTTGATTCTGCTAGCTAGCAGATAGACATACAGCAAGAACTCACTGTCAATCTGGGATAGCTGAACATGGAAGAAAATGAAGATATAAGAAAAAATTGTTTGCAGTCTGTATTTCCTATAAGCTGTTCACACCTTTCTCTTTTTGCTCTGTAGGGACCCTCACCCCTTTCCTCTCAGCCCTTAAGGGCTGGGATGCTGCTTTAGTGAACTTATTCCCATAGAATTTTCCATTTCTGATATTTCCAATGTTTTGCTGCCTGCAAATTTTTCTGAGTGACTGTCAATCCCACTTTTCTGTTAAATCTATTTACAAAATTTCTTAGAGGGTGGGTTGGACCCCTCCTGTTTTCCCAGCCTTTTCTGGGTTCCAGAACATAATCTGTCTCTTTGTGGTGCACATCTCTCCTGCTACCTCCTTGAGGTGCACTGACTTCAGAAGTGCTCATTAGGCCTTGGCCTTGAGGTGGGAAATTACTGTGGCTAAAGCCAATTCTCTTGTGACCCTAAAAAGAGTGGTGCCAAGTGAGACCCAGGAATCTCCCTTGGAGTGGGCACCTCTCGGAGCCCAGGAATGATACTCGGGATGGCAGCGAATGCTGACCCCATCCTCCTAGGGGCTCAGCCCTTCACCTGTTGGGAAGGCACAAAGGCCTCCCATGTGAGCACTTCCCTGAACTGGGGGCAGTTTTTCACAGGTATACAACTCGTGCATGCTCCTCTGGGTCTGTGTGCATACAGGTGTGAATATTCCACAGCAAATGTGCTGTGAATGCTGCTCTCTTAGATGCTTGGGTACTTCAGATTAGTAAGTTAGACCTGCAAGTGAGTTACTGTTGTGCTTGCAGTGAACTCTATAGAATCTTCTGTCAAATTATTTGAGTTAGGCTATTGACTGAGTGCTGTTGAATGCTGTTAAATTTAAGTGATGTTATACCCTTTAGGCCTAAACCTTTGGTCAACTCCTAGGCTCAGTTTGGCAAGGGCATCCACTCTGAACCTTGTGATCCAATAGAAGAGTCTCCCTTATTCCTTTGAATCCTTACCCTTTCCCATCCTTACCCTTTTCCCATCCTCAGCTTCTGTGTATATAATTTTAAATCTATTTTGTTTTTGGATTGATTGATTCAGATTTTAGGCTGATTTTTCTCCGTGCTCTAACTATCCAGTAAATAATAGCGTGAACTTTGCCAACAAACTTTTTCATGCTTCCACTTCCATATTAAACCTGCTTTACCAATACCTTTGCCAGAGCAACCTAATACACTCATTCGTTATACCCTAGGCAGAGTCATCACTCAAAATATACTTCTTGCATAGAAGTCTCTGCTCCTTATGACTCACGTTGTAGCAACATCTTAAAAAATCAAAGAGATGCATAGAAATATCTTTGGTGAATAGGCATCAGGTGTGGGGACACTGCCAATGACACAGAATCACAGAATCACAGAATCAGTCACCTTGGAAGGGACCCCAGGGGGTCATCTGCTCCAGCCTCTCCGAGTGCTCAAGCAGGGTTGTCCCAGACCACCTGACACAGGATTGTGTCCACACAGATCTGGAATATCCACAGCCTCTCAGTGTCAAACTGAAGGAAGTAACAGCTGAGAACCTGTGTGAAAATGTGAATTTCCACTCCCTATTTTTGTGTGCAGTGTTGCTTGCTCATCAAGCCCTTTGTGAGTCGGGCTGAGTTTGAATTCTTCCTTAGACATGCCGTTGAATGAACCAGATTTAACACTTTGTGGTGCACATTTTGGAATTAGAATGAGTGTCAATATGAAGCTCAGAAATATTGATATCCCCTCTTTCTAGGAATAATTGGTTGTGTTTTTTTCTTATCCTTCAATTTCATTACTTTCACACTTCAGTCACTGTGCACACTTTACCCCCCACATGTCCCACCCTGGGCAATCCTACACAAATAACATCACAGTTAGTAGTGACATACAAGCTCAGTTTCCAAAATGAAGCTAATAAATAAAGCTCACACTAATACACATATGTTATCTGTGTATTAGTGTCGTATAATCAACAGTCATTGATTATAGAAGTAGAAAATAAAGGTCCTAAGTGAATTGCAAATTCTAGATTTATGTCTATTTAATACATAAGTGATAAAAGCAACTGTATTACTCTGTTTTCCAAAGAAGAACCCAACAATTACCAAAATATTTTTGTGTGCAAACAGTTCCCCTGTTTGCCTGTGAAAGTCTGATCTGTGAAAGAGTAAATGATATTACAAATTGTCCAGAGTTGAACTTTTTAAGGAAGGTCACTGCTGGATTGCTCCAGAGCACAAAGTCTCAATACAGAGCTTAATAGGGAAGCAAATGTTCTGTTAGGAGCACAGTGTGTGGTAAATTCGAGTAAAAATCCTGTTTTCTCTCTCCCAGGTGATTACACATGGACTATAACCAACATGTGAACCCACACCTAAGGTTAACAAAATTCTGGCCATAGGTTTAAAAGACTCAAACATTCTGTATCCTGACTGTAAACATTAAGAATTCTCAGAAATGTTATGCAAAAGTAATGAAGCTGTACAGAGACATGTCATTTGTTAGAATATACTTGCAAAATGAAAGTAAAAAGTGAGATGAAGTTTTCTCACTAGGCAGAGATGCAGCAATATAGGTACAGGAAAATCTTTGATATCTAAAGGCAGTAATTACCCTGGCCATTTTTGTAATTTTTTTAAGCTGTCATCCAATAAATGCTTAACTTGTGAACAATCAGCTATGTGAGGTTAAGATCATAGTGCTTCAATGCAAGAGTGGAGTTTTGCTCATAAGTATTGCAGAAGCAACTTGGCAATTTGTACCTAAAGTGAGTGTTTAACTCTGCTTTTCTTTTTGTAGTCCATTAACTCTTGCTTTAGCTTTTACTCCCTGTAGAAGAACCAAGTCCTTATATTGGACCAATGAATCTTGTTCATAAACAATTCATCAACCCAGCTGCATGCAGAGGACCCATTGGTGAGATTTAGAGGAAAACAAAAGCAATCAAAGCCCCCCTTTCTCCATGTAAGAGTGTGTAGCAAGGTGTTGGGGGGCTTGTGTATGTGTATTTTCACTGACTTTTCACTGATTTCTCTGGCCTTCCTTGGCATTGAAACATTTGCTGTAGCACAGCTTAATTTTCCTGTGACAGGTTAGTTACAGGGATACAATTGTACATAATTTTTTGGAAGATAGAAGCCAATTATACTGGTACCAAGAATATGCAGTCCATATAATAGTCCACGAGGAATGGGATATCCAGATCTTCAGATCTGGTTTTGAAATCCTATGCAGTAGTTATATAGAGAAATATTTTAATTTCCAGCAAAGTCACCAAAGCTCACCCCCAAAGCTTCATTTATTGGGTGTGTAGAGACTGTCACAGAGAAAATGCAGGGGATGGCAGGATAGAGAAAAAGAGTTGATTCATCGTGGAAGAGAATGTTTAGGAAACAAATGTCTGTAGATGTTGGCATGGTTTTTCTTTTTCAGATAAAGTATGTCACAAACAGGAATAGGTTCCTGTGCAGGAAACAGCTCTTCCGTAAAAGGGACCAGGGAACAGAGTGTGTTAGGCCAAGACAGTGGCAGAGCAAGCAAAACAAGTACAGTGGCTACTGATTTCCTTCCTCTGCATAATTCATGCATAATTCATTGCAGAACTGCAGAGAAGCAAATGCTCCAGCTTTCAACACAGTTCTCACATCTGATTCAGGCAGAGCAGTGCATGCTCTCATCCTAACAGATACTTAGACCAAAAGGTAACAGATATGGAAAAGCAAATGCAGGCAGATGAATACATTTGCCAGCAAAATATTTTTCCCAGGAATATTGCCAGTAAAAGGAAAGTTCTCTTTGGAAGGAAATTTTTCAAGAAAAGATTGTCATCAGGCTATGGACTGCTTTGACCAGTAGAATTTACATTTTTGTGCCTCCAGTAAGGTCATGCTTGAGAAGCAGGAAGTGTGATGATCTGCAAAACCAAAATTTGTTCCTACTGATTTACAAGCACCAACATTGGTTGCCGAAAAACCCTGTATGCACTGTGGTCTCATACTCAGAGAAACCATAGACAAACCCACAGAAGAGAAGTAGAGGTGTCACAGCTGCCTGGCCAGAGCCAGCAGACAGAGAAGGGATGTGGCTTTCTGAAATTCAAAGGAGTTTGTAGCCAAGTATTTCTGGAGTGAAAAGTTTTGGAGTGAGGCTTCTTTGAAACATAGCTTTTCTTGAGCCTTTCAAGAGAGTCAGCTAGTGCAGGGTATCTCAGACCCTGGGAGGCTTGTGCTTGTTTGCAAAAGGTGTTTTGGGTGTGTCTCAGCTACAGCCTGTAATGGTGAGGGGTCCCTTGGTGGGGTATTGGCAGCTCCAGCGTGCTTGGAGCCAGAAGAGGCAGTGCCAACTGGCAGGGATTGTGGATTGCTTTCCCACTTGGCACCTGTCCAGCAGATATTGCAATTTCAGGAGATCTCCCTGCCAGGCAAAGCAACAAAGAAGGGCTTGCCACCACATTAACTGGTTAAGATGAATTTGCTGTAATAAAAAAAAGGTCACTTTAATTAATGGTTTAGTGTAAACCTCTAAATTGAAATCCTGATGGAGGGAATTAGAATAACCTCCGAGTGAACTTTGTTGGAGCTATAATTTGAGCACCACAATAAGAAACATAAAGCATGCATTGCCATGGGCACAGATTAAAGAGTATCTTGGGTGGGAGAGCTGGGGAAATGAAGGAAGACTTTAAAGAGACAACACAAGTTATTAAAGAAGAGGTTTTTCTTGCCTCTCAGCTCCCACCCCAACCTGAGCATTGAACTGCAGATGATACTCGCAGAAGATGTCCAACACATGTCCATAAACTTGAGAGCAGGCTGTTGAGTAAAATCTGAGGCTGATTCTCAGCATGACTGAGGGTCAGGCTTTAATCAACCAGCAGAGATGTTCTCAGATAGCTCTACCATAGCTCTCATGCCATTTTACATTGAAATTAAAAAATATAGCAACAAAACCTCAGAAGCTGTTGCCTCTTGTATAAAACATGGCAATGATGCACTGGAGACAGGAGAAATTGAATCACTTGGGAGGTAGGAGTCTGGTTTTCTTGACTTGGGGTTTTTTCCTTTTAATGCCATGCTTTCCTCAAACATTAGCATGTGGACTCTGAAGAGCAGACATGCACAGCAATGGAGATATCTTCTGCCTTTCAGAGTCAGCAGATTCACAGGTACAGATGGAGATAAAGGACAGTAACTGAATTGGTATATTTGGTGCCAGCTAATAATTGCAACAGCAGCCTGCTCCAAACATGCTTGTAGCTGGACCTGTGGAGGTGTTTGCTCCTAACCCATTGCCTACACATCTTCTTTTAACCCTGGGCAGGGGGTCAGGCCTCATGCACTGCCCAGCACACCATATCAGGAGGGGCAGCTGAGTCCCTTTTTCCTTGCCTATTACAGAGCTCTTCCTTCCAGATAACTTTTTTTAAGAGATGTGTGAAGCTCATCAGTTGACAATGGTTCAGAATAAAACATCAATTAAATATTTTTCTCTCTCCTGGTCCTAGCCATCATTTTCCCCCTCAACTACTAAGAAAAAAGGCTCAAGAAACTGCCAGGAAACCTGGGCTGACCCCATGAGAATGTACAGGAGTCAGGTGGGACCCAAGAGGCCACTGGAGTGGCCACCATGAAAGGACTCTGGTCCCATCAATGACAGTCTCTGGTGGTGGGAGTGTGACTGCCAGAGTGTGGTGAATGGTCAGGCTGGGAAGGCCCCTTAACAATGCTCTCTGTGGTTTTTTGTTGTGAGTTATGCTACACAGTTTTCACAGCAGAGCAAGGAAGTTGGAAACAAAATGTTTCCCAACAACATTGCAGTGAAGGGAAAGCCTAAGATCCCAAATAACTTTTCAAAACTATTTTTATCATTCATATTTGAATAGGAATCATGTTATTCTTTTGCCTATTTGGGTGTTTTAATGTTGTTTATTTTTTCATGCAGGGCTTTATATTTCAGCAGAGGGCACTATGACCATACTTAGAATTCAATCCATTGATTGGGTGGCATGAAAACGCAAAAATATTACTCCGTTTTTCCTCAGCATCAGTTCTTAAACCACTGGGCTGCATACATAGGATTTACTTATTCTCCATTTTAATCATTGCCTCTTCATCATAGCTAAAAGATGGAAATCAAGTGAGAAAAACTACTTAGTGAATTAACATATTTAAAAACAAACCGATCTCCTCACTTTGTTTAGGGAGAAATTAGCTAAATAAAGGTCTAGGCATTTTTCCTCTGAGGCTACCATAGTTTGCCACAATACAATGATGCAGTGAGTAGCTGTTTTACCTGTACAGTGTAGGCACTTTAACAAAGAATTTACAGCAGCCCCTCTGTCAGAGGATATGAACACAAAGGGCAAAACCACCAAAGCCAGCAGTGTGTCCCTGCTGCAGCCAAGGTAGGCTGGCCACTGCACCTCCAGCAGCTCCAGCAGCTCCAGCAGCTCCAGCAGCTCCAGCACCTGCAGCTGCCAGGCTGCCCCTTCTCTGTCAAGTGCAGTGAGCTGAGCAGCTCCTCTGTGAGCAGGAAGCAAAGGTGTTGCTATCAGATGCACTTTGACTGATCCTTTTCATCCAGCTGCTACACAGAAAATGCCAGGAAAAGGGTAGCAATAGAGATCTTTCAAACGAGGCTGTTTAGGTAGCTGATAATATTCCCCAAGAGATATGTCAGTCAGATCTTTCAGGAGTGTGTGTGTGTGTATTTGTATGAAAAAAATGAGGTCAGGGTAATGAAAGAAAACTAATACAGGCTAGTAAAACCATCCTAGAAGTGGTATTTGTATTTCTCACAGATCATACATGACTTGGCAGGATTGCTTTGAGCTCTCCAGACAGGAAATCTTATTCAATACATCTCTGTTGGTTGTGATGGTAGCATATGTCTGAGGAAAAACAACTTGTTTTTTAAGAATGACCCTCTTCTTTCCCTTCCTCTCTGGCTTAAACATGATGTTTTTGCAAAACAGAAACACGAGCACCTTGTGTTTCAGACATCAGGTTTTTAATCCTGGCTTCTACAGGGTGCTGCAGTGCTAGACACCTATTATTTCCTGTGACATGTGATCCATTCCACATGGTTGTCCTGCTGGTGTTAGCTCTGATCCATTACACTAGGCTAGTACAAAAAGACCTTGGGAAGGCTGGGAGAGGCCCTGGGGGGCTCTTTGTGGTTTACAGGTGTCTAATGCCAGTACTGGAAACAGGCAATACAAAAAGGGGCTTTCCCGTGGGCTGTGTGGTAGAGTCCTGCCCTGCTGGAGTCACAGGTCTGAGAATTTCTCTAGCCCCATGGATATGCAATATACCTGACAAACACAATAGTTCTGCACTGGTTTTAGCCAAAAATTTATGGCATATTTGCCCACCACTCTTGTTGACAGGTTGCCTTAACAAGAAGCTGTCAGCAGCATCCTTCTAATGAGACAACTCTATTTCTTCAAAATGTACTAAATAACAAATCTACCTGTTTGTAGGAGTCACACAACAGTGACCTCTATCTAATTATTGCTCCTATTCCACCCACAGGAAGAGTTGCAATAGTACAGTTTGTCTGAAATATTTTATGTCTTTGATTTGGGGGTGAACACGACAGCTGAAGCTACCAGGATCCACAGTGACAATGTGAGAACAATGCCTGGGTTTTTTTCCTTGTGCTTTCTTTTGGCATGTTACCACCCTTGTTTCTTTCAGAAGACTGATGTGTGACTCCATTTGTCCTCCACTGCCCCGCAGAAATAACCTCTGTTGCCATTCTGCCCTGCCTGGCCAAACCCAGCAATTTAAAATATATACTTACCCCCATTTGTGATTCTAATTTATGCAATTCCTGTTGTGTTTAAAAGCCTCTCTCTGGTGTCTTCTTGTGAGCCTGTAGATAGTGCAGGTCTCTAAGAAAGCAGTGTTGCCTTTGGACACTGACATTTACAATATAGCTGCCACTTCCTATTCATACATTTTGCCTTGTAAAATACAAAAAGAGACCCTACACTGCCTTTTATTTTTCACTCCCAGGCCTGTATAGAATGGGAAGCATGGTAAATAAGGTTAGATTTTTAACTTTCTGAAAAAGTTTTTAATGGCTTAATATTATGGTGAGAAGAAGGAAGAAAAGGGGGAAAGAGGTACATTGTGCATTTGTACTGGCTTGAAAACAAACAGGTGATGACCATAGTGATGAGAATAAACTATAGCATGACCGGCATAAGTAATTTCCTTCATCTGAAGATGGAATTTATGCAGCCATGTTGTCATTTATGTTTATGGATTTAAAAGAAAAAAAACCAAAACCTAACCAAACAAATATTTTTAAATTGAATTTGTAGCACATCCATTGCAACAGAAAGTCTAGTTAGTTAGAACTCCAGTCTGCCAGTGTAAATAGCATTTCAGTCATGTAAGATCATCCCCTTGTATTTCTTGTGGATAAAATTGCAAATTGCCCCCATGAAAGTTCAGCTGTGCCCTGCCAGGCTTCAGCAGACTGCAGGAAAACAAAAAAAGAGTTTGCTGTAGTTGCATTCCGTGGAGGTGTGTCCTAGATGGAGAGCTGCTCTGAGAGGAGGCAGTGCTGGGGTGAGAAGCTGTGATGCAGAGCAGCAGCTGAGACGTGGGAAACACACGCGCAGGTCTGAGTGTGCCCCAGCCACAGGAGCCAAGGGGCCCAGAGCAGCAGCGGGGGAAACACAGCACTGCTCACAGTGCCCCTGGGAATCCACAGGGACTGGCAGGGCCTGGCTCTCCCAGAGCCACAGCAGGGTGCTCAGGAGTGCCCAGGGCAGGAGCTCCCCGTGGCCAGGCCGATTCTGGGAGCCACCCTCACCCACACAGCTGGGGCACATTTCTGCCGTGGGCGCTGGCAGGCCAAGGAGACCCTGCAGGGCAGAAGAGAGGGTGGGCATGTCAGGAAAGAGAAATGTGATGTGGGTCGTCATTTGCTCCCCATCAGCTCCCTCCTCTGCCCATTTCCTTCTTTTCCTTACACATCCTCCTCGCAGAGGGACCTCTCTCCCTCTGTCTGTTTCACCCAGCTAGTTACACTGATGACTCTGAATAAACTGTTTAATTTAAACCATCAAGCCCATTTGATTCTTGCCTTGCAGATGGCTTAAATGGCTCCTTTCTGAGCCTAATGCTCTTCCCTTCAGAAATATTGCAGACTGTCTGAGTGTGGCTAGGTTTTGATTTAAAAGTGATACAAACATCACTAGATTGTAATTATTCATTTCATAATTTATTTTTCTTAATTTAGCTCTGACACCTGTCAAGATGTTTTCTCTCCTCACATTTAACATTGGTTGTGGTATCTCATTTTAATTTGGTCACAAATCCAGCAATTTTTGCTGATTTCATTGTGGTCTTCTCCATCTTCCAATCTTTAATGCAGCTTTTTTGTTAGCCCACTCAGCACTGCTTTTGTTGCAAATTTTTATAACATCCACTGCTGTGTACACACACCTAGTCTAGTTAGAAAGTCTCTGGATGACCACACATACATTTCACTGTGTCATAAAAAGGGAGGTAGCTGAACATCTCATACCTGTTTTCTTTAAGCTGAGGTGCTAGTAAATATTCTCAGGCACTAGGTGTTGTGATTTAATATGACTTGATTCTCCAAGAAGACGTTTTCTTCTCTGACTCTAAGCTGGTTACAAGGCAATGAAGTCTTTATGAAAAAGAGATGGTTATTGGTGAAAGAGGAGAATTGTCTTCATGCTTAGGCTTGGAAACTCTGACCCAAAAAGAGTGGTGTGGTAAGGAGAGTAAAATCTGAGTCAGCCCAACAGCAGCTGCCCATAAAAGTCTGTCACTCAAAGGCACCAGTTTACAATGTAAACACGTGTTTAGCCCAGCAGGCAACACCGTGTTATAAACGCTCTCAAACACAGCTGAGAGCCAAGAGCAGCAGCCTGTGTTTACCTCCAGACCCAGCTTTGTTACCCTGCAATGCTGAGGAACATCTCCAGGCATGTTCCCAGAGGATCACAGAACACCCCAGACTGGAGGGGATCCACAGGGCCCACTGAGCCCCACGCCCTGGTCCTCAGAGGATTGCCTACAGCTAAACCATATCATCACAACACCCAGATGCTCCTTGGACTGTCAGGCTTAGTGCTGGGAGCACTTCCCTGGGGAGCCTGTTCCAGTGACCCTGTTCAGGACTATCAGAATCTGATCAAATTATTACACGTTGAAAAAAACCTTTTGGTGGAAAAGGCATTTTGACCTGTGCTGTTTTGAAACAGCTTTATTTCTCAGTTAGCTGCTCTTGCTTTGTAATTGGTGTTTTTATATTGCAGCAAGAGTTTTGATGGTTACTTTTACCATGAGAAAACTGTTAGACAAGTAGTTATTACAATACAAATATTTTAAAAAATGTTGTTTTCTGTGGTTCAGATACTGAGATACAGTCCGTAAGAGAGAGTAAAAATGGATGCAGATGGATAGATATTTAAAGATACAAATTCTTTTCAGGATCCTGGTGGTAATTTTGGCTCTCAGTGCTCACATTCAGCATGTACCACAGTGGCTCTTTTGGGCCCTCATTTGCTCCATTTTAAATATCATTGGATTCATGAAATTATCTCCCGTACATGGGAGAGAATTACATGAAAGGTTTTGTATCCCAACTGCAATTTCAGTCTTTTTTTGGTTCAGAAGGCTCTTTTCTGTTCAGCTCAATCTTCATGTATCACATATCAAGTTGATGAGGAGACTCCCTTTTCTGAAAAAACATTTTTCAGCCACATCATTCTGCATCAAGTAAATAAATCTTGAATGGAGATTTTGGGGAAGAAATATTTTGAAGAAAGATTTATTTTTTCATTAGATATGTTCAAGCTAGTCAACTTAACCATGCATGTCACTATTCCACTGCCTCTGTTTATGTTGGGCTTCATAAGTAACTGAATTTTTCTTAATATTTATTTCTGGGGAACTTATGGAACAAATACTTTTTCCTTTTTCCCTCCTTTGTTTTTTACTCTTATCTCTCAGTTTTCCATTTTTCTTCTATTGTTCTTCCTTTCTCTTTATTTGCAAAAGTGGCACAAAATAGACTTATAGAGAAGAGAGCATTCTATACCTGAAATCTGACCTACCAACAAAATCACCGAATGGCAAATTGTGCAGGTATTTGCAATAGACAGATCTTGCAAAGCAGCCCTCACGTGATAGCATTCTTCTAATCAGCTGATCAAACCTCATCAGCTGCAGAATGCATTGAAGCCACTGCTCTGATATCTGAATAAGCACAGGGAAGAGAAAGGCTGCAGGCAGAGGGGTTTAAAGCTGACTGCCCTTTGCTCCTCACCAGGGATGGCAGTCAGACAGCCCTGTGGGGTTTGGGTTTTGGTGGCAGTGATTCCAAAACCATCTCCTTTTCCTTCCCACATGGGTGTCATGCTGCTGCTCAGCTCCCTGGATGCTCCACCTGCAGCCCCATTGCTGCTTTCTGCTCACCCTCTGTACCCTTTGGCCCAGGCTGGAGACAGCCTCTCCCAGAGCCCCCAGAGCAGAGTTTTCCTGTGCTGTGGCCACACTGCTGCTGCTGTGCTGCAGGACTCACGGCCTCCCCATGGCCAGCCCTGGGCTGCTGTCACAGCAGATTCTCCTGGGAAGAGGCTGCTGGCGGGATTCATTCCTCCATTTCCTTACCCTGCAGCTGCTGCTCTGGCTTTCATTTGGAGCCCCAGGAGACCCAGGAGCACCCCAGCACAAAGCTCCACAGAGCTCTGCCAAATGCCCTCGTGGCCCGTAAATTCCGCATTCTTTGTGCCCGATATGATTGATATATCCTTCTTCCTAAGCCTGCTCAACTCCCACCTAGGTCTGGGATCACTGAGGCATGTCAAGCCCTAAACTTTAACAAAGCAATTCTACCAAAAAGTAATTTATCTTTTGAACACTTGGACATCAAAAGCACCACCAGCCAGCAGAGACTTCAAACAGGCCCTGATGAAAACCTGTTGTGTCAGCATGGGAAAGAGTTTTGAGGTAAATCATCTGCTGCACGAGGCAGGAAGGACACCCACACTTGGGAGGATGTTCCTCTGAGGACACCGCAGCACTTCTGCTCCCTATGTCCCCCCTCCACTCCTTTTTTTGCCTAATTTTCCTCTGAAAGTAACTTTGACTATTAGAGTCATTAAATGTCACCAGCTACAGACCCTGCCAACACGGTTTTGTGCATGGAAATCTGTCTGAAGACATTTTGTATAGCGACTTTCTCCCACTACTGCAGATTGTTGTGAAGAGTGTATTTGTGAGAGGTTTTACTTAAGTTTTATAAGAATTAGAAATACACTATATTTCTATGGCATGCTTTTGTTGAGCCTGCAAAAGAAATACAGATATTTGAAGCAAAATGAGGTGCATCCACCGGAAACCTGTCACATTCAAACCTGTTATGTAGTTAAATGACATGCTGGGCTGCTGCCCTCCTAGCTAGATTTATCAGGTTTTTGCTTTGTAACAATGTTTCTGCTCTTTGTCCTATCAAATGCAGCTATCTTATCCACTCCTACGTGTTCCTTTCTGTCTGTTATAGTGCTTTAATAATTAGTACTTTAATTTGTGCTAGTGAAACCTTTTGCTATTCAATAATAAAAAGAGAAAGTTCGTTTAAATTTTGGTAGGTTAATCCTAATTGGTTGCAGTGTATCAGTCTTTTTTTTATATAAATGAAAAGTTACACACAGAAGCATACATATATCTCTGACTCTTTGGGTTTTTTCCCTCAAGCACAAGTATGTATCTTAAATGCTTTTCAGCGCTACTAGAGAAACCCTTTGAAAATTTGTGTGCAGAAGTTATTGAACTATTATTATAGATAACCTGAACATGTTTATATATTGCAGAATGCTTAAACTATATGGCTCAGTCTGAGGCATCTTTTAGAAGCTAATAATATAATTTGCTGAGTGAAGAAAGAAATGCAACATACACATGATGGTCTCCATTTGATCTGATTGGAAGGTGGACCTAAAACTTCACCTCAGGAAGAACATCAGGCAGCAGGAACATGGATGGCTTCAAAGATGGAAGCATAAATCAAAATTTCCCAGTTTTTAGTTTTCTAGTAGTTTTTAAATATCAGGAATTGCTACCTTGCACACGGCTTTTAAAACTTTTCACTCTAAATAAAGTCATGAGGTTTTTAGGTATCATTAATTTTTTTATGTGGACCCAAATCTTGAGTATGTGATGTAAGACCCATGCATAAATGTTTTTATGCATAAACATTAAATCAGAGTTAAATTGGCAGTCTAGTTCCTCCATGGATAAACTTTCTTTGTTTTGGCTTATTTTTCTCTCTCTTTTAAAGTAATTTAACACCGTCTGAAGAGCTGCATGTACAATTTCACAATCAGCCTTGTTCTAATCTTACCATAGTACACAGCTGCATCTTAAGCACAAGAAAGTTTTGGGTTCCTGAAGATATCAGCCATCAGAAAGACAACAGTGAAAATGAAGCAGTCATAACAGTCTAGGTACAGAAGTGAGGCAAAGTTTGTGGATACTGGTAAATACTTTTGGGGGAGGGAGAACATAAACTATGAGGAGCAGAGCTCCCTTGGGAATCAAGGGGAGAGCAAAAAGTGTTTGCTGTCTTTCAAGAAATCTTTGGTTACCTGGAGATGGAAATTCCTCCTCCTCCAGAGGTACTCTTTGAATGGAAAGGCATGTGCTGAGTGTCTCCTGGGGAGGGGAAGAGAAGCTTTGTGGGGCACTCTGCACATCTTCACACTGCACCACTTCCACCCCTTTGCTCACACCCACTAATGATGGTTTGTTTTCTGCAGAGCTCCAGAGTTCAATCTGATTTCCTCGTCTGGCTTTTCCACATGGCATGCTTATTTCAATATTTATCTCTGTTTGGATGTTTCATTAGCTATCCTAAGCAATTTTATGGATGGCAGAAGAAGGGATCTACAGATGGTGTGGAAAAGAAAAGGTGGCATTTTGAAAATAAATGAAGTATAAAACAGAAGCACCTGAAGACAAATGTCTGATATATTTCTTTATGCATTAAAACATTTGCAGATTAATGGCATTTTTATATAGAATACTCTGTTAGGTGACCCTTATTGTGGATCCAACTATTTGTCCTCTTCTCTCAGCTGGTTTTTGATGCGAATTTACTGTATTTTCAACAGTGTGATTTAATTTTCTCTTTGAGGCTTTTATTCCACATTATCTGCAGTGGCAGAAGCACCCTCTATCCTGTGACTAGAGGCTGGAGAAGGCTAAACCATTTCCAATCTGTTATTAGTCCTCACTTCTCTTTGATCATTTAATCAGAAGAACCCACAAATGCAAAAGGAAATATGTAAATATTTGTATGTGTAGCATGGTCATGACACAGTGGGTCTCTTAGCATACTAGTAAAGTACAAGTAGAGGGAAAAAATGAGAGAGATACAGCATGGAACTCACAGAAGTCACACATTCTGTCGTGCTGTTAGATAAAAAAGTGATCTTCATGACCTTTAACTGTATATATGCAGGGTGATTCAGATACCTTCTGCTCAAAGACTGACTTTTCCAAGTCCTCCATAGTCATAAAGTACTGTCAGGGAAGCTGCTTAAAAATATACAAAATTGATCTACTCTCTACAGAACTAGGCAAGTACCTGTAATTACTGTACAGAATGATGTTGCAATGTTATTAAATATTTTTAAAAACTCATTCTGATCTTGCTAAATGACAAACTCAGTAGTAGCCTAATTTTTTAATGAATCCATTATCAAGTAAGTTGTTCCATCAATTCCCAGCTAGTAATTTGAAGATTAAATGGAAAACTCCGTTAATATTTTGTCTGTGTCCTATCACTTATGATATTGAGAATCATTGTTTTGGGAACGGGTGAGCAATAAGATATGTGCAGTCTGGGATTCCTTGAGGGATCATCCCAAATAATGCCAGCCTCTCTTGAAGATTTCCTGCATGCTGGTGGTGGGTTAGGGCAGCTGCTGTCCTAACATATCTCAGCCATGGGCAGTACTGTCCTTTAGCCACCCAAGGGCAAACCACAGGGTTTGAAAATGCTGTGGTTTCTTTCTGGAGGGCTGGATGTAAGAGTCTGTATGTGAGTGCCATTAAAAACCAACATGCCATCTAGTTGGCTCCTTAAATCTTGGTCCAGACTCATATCTGTTTGAAGGATAAATTACATACATGTTAAAACAAATTGATATGGGCTTTGCAAATGAATTTCTGATTTTAAAAGAATGGAAAAAATTGAAAACCATGAGTGACTCATATTGCCTATCCAAGGGACTGTCTTTCCTACTCATTATGTAGTTGGAAAAATGAAGTATTTTAGCAATACAAAGCTCTGGCTCTGTTCAGAAGTGAAAACAGAATTTAATTTTCCAGGGTCAAAGGAGAGATAAGCCCAGACAGGCTTTTCTGGGGTAACACAAGCTATTTTGGTTTTGCTCTTTTAATATACCCATTTTATTTGAAGAATTTAAAATTACTTTATAAAGCAACATTCCTTCCATGCTAGCGTTGGGAAAAAAATTCTTCCCTGCAGTCACAAAATACCTCAGAGGCAGAGCCTGTAGTGTAGCAAGTGCTTGGGCATCTCATCTTCTTCACCTGAAAGTGCTGAGAATCTACAGATGTAGAATATTTGGGAATATATTGGCACAAGTGAAATTCAAAACTGCATTGAGCAATTTATATTTTTTTAATTATAAAAAAGGTTGTTTTTCCCTTTATACAAGATAAAATCCCACTACAAAGGGAAACACACAGCATTCCTCACTATTCAAACAGTTCAAGGCACCTAACACCTTCAATCTCCTCTTGAAAGTGTTTTGTGTTGTGGAACCATCCACAAGACAATTATGTTGATTAATTGTATTAACAAATGTATTACTTTGATTATTTTGATTGTTTACTCTGATCATATTAGAATCAATCACTGCCCAGACAACACTCAGTGACAAGGAAGGGGAATTCATATATGGTGATGAGATAGAGTGCAAAGGAAGGCTATGCATGTAGTATAAATAATTGGTTCAGATCTCTTATTTCTATGGGGAGCAGTTTGTGCAATAAGTGCCCTTTAATGTTTCAATACCTGAAGTGCATTTGAAGTATATTGAGTGGCTCAGTTCTTCAGTTTGTGTGCTCTGTCCTGCATGTTTACAAATAAACCAAACATAGCAATCTTTAGTGCATATCTTACATACAATTTTGTATACAAATAACTAATTAATCCTCCCTTGGTAAATCTGTAATTTTTTTACCCTTCACTCTGTTGCTGGAGAACTGGAAGCAGAGAAGTGTGTAATGATTTTCTCTGTAAAACACAAGAGTGTGCCGGTCACAGCCTGGAGAAGGGGCGAGTCCCAGACCCTTCAGCAGCACACCCTGCCCTGTGCCTCCAGACCAGTTCTGCTGCAATAACAGAGACTCACACTACAACAAGGTTCTGAGAAGAGGCCTAGAGGTTTCTGGAATGTCACCACAACCTCTGTGGGACACGCAACATGCACGGGTGGCATCCTGTTCCCTTGTGGCAGCATGAGTTTCTCACTGAGAAATGGCTCAGCTGCCACCAGCTAAAGAAGAAGCCAAACCCTCTGGCTGAGGAGGGTGGCTGGTGCCTTGCTGCAGTGATTCTGCTCTGCTGCTCTGCTCTGATCTTTCACACTCACCCGTGGCTCTGAGCACAACCAGCCTTGGGCAAGGCTCCCAGGAAAACAGAGGGAACGCCTGTCGGCCGGTCTGCACGCAGATTTGGGGATATGTTTATGTTGATTTAGAAAGGTTTGTAGCTCTTTGGTTTGCATCAGTGAATTTATGTTATCATCATGTGGCTTTCTAACACAATGGGTGATTGTTAAGATTCTCTGTTGGAAAATAAAATATGGAACATTGGCTAGCTAAAGAATTCCTCTTGCCTGCTGTTCTTCTGTTTGCCTAAGATTGCTGCATTTTTTTATGAAAAAGGACACACCTTTAAAATAAATCCCAGCTGGAATATTTTCACTAACCTTAAGGAAAGGAAGGGACAGGGTAGCAGCTTGGAGTTTTCACTGAAACTAACACAAGTGCAAGCTCACGTTGAGGGAAAGGCAGTTTAAGGCCATGTGAGGAAGAAGCACTTACCATTTAATGGGTCTATCAGTTTCTCCCACAGAGGTCAGAAAAAGACTCAGAAATGCATTTCTCTTTGCCATACTTCTGTATTTTTTAATAAGGAGAGCTTGCAAGCTAGAACAAATGTCAAGGGTTTTCTCTTTAGATAGCTAAGAAAACTGGTGTAGCTTACTGATGATCCAAAAAGCGTTCCCCAGATTTCAGGGCAGGTTAAACAGATGAACAGCAAGAATGCAATGCTGGCTTATAAAACCACCATGAACCCCTGATCTTTCAGTACATCTGAGTGCATCTTCTTCATGTCATCCTAAAGCATTCAGAGTAAGTCAGAGAGCTCTCTCCCTCCTGGTGCAGAGTGAAGTGTAGGCAGGGGTTGTGTGATGGCATGATGAAACAGCCTGACAGCCTCAAGCCAAAGATAAAGGGATGGAGAAAGGCATATGTCAATATTGATATGATTTTCTTTGAACTTGAGAAATCAAACTGTCAAGCTGAGACAATCTAAGTGTAAAAAACCTTCAAAAATCCTTCTCATTTTTCTGTCAACAACATCACCACCACCATTGCAATCCCCAGGAAGACTGGTGTGTTATAGCTTTTATAAAACTATATTACTGTACAACAACAACAATCCTCCCCTCCCCCCCAAATGGGTTTTGTTAGGTTTTTTTAATATTCACTCAAGATTAAACATGAGGATGTCCCTGTTTAATTTTGAACCTCTCCAAACTTAATGGCAGTTTTAGGTCTCAGCTCTCTTCTCAGCCTCTTCTCCACAAAAGCCTGCCTAGCTAGCACTTTCCTGTCTTTTAAAATAGTAAAGATTCAAGTTTTGCCTCATCTTCAGAGTGCAACTACAGTGCCTTATCTAAACACTCAGCCCTGTTTTTCTCTGCATAGCTATATGGAGCAGGCAGCTGGAAAAACTGGAATATGTTTAACTTAGGAAATAAAATGGATTTCAGCTTAATTGTTCTATATTTACTTTTCTTGTCAAGTTTTAAACGTCAAAAGATAGAATCTTTTGGCCCAGAGCCTGACCAGCCCTTGCCTTCAAGACCTACCTGCTTCTAGGACATCAAAGATAAAAGAAGAGAGAAGGATATTCATCACATCTAAATTAATTTCTGCTTCACTGGCATGTAATTTAAATGTGCTCTCCTGTTACAGGGGTTTTGCTTTGTTGATTCTCATTACAGATATGAGCTATATGCTAGTTGCAGAGTTTTAGCTCTGTGTGTCTTTAGGAAACAGAGATTTGATATAAAAATAGATGTTTCTGGACAGAAAGTATTTTTTTAGCTTTCTGGCTCTGTAAGAACATCGTATTCAAAACTGCCTTAAGTGAAAGGTATTTACTCTGCTTAACCTAAAACACCGTGTGAATCAACACATACAGGTAACCAAGGGCAACATCAAATCACAGCCAAAATGCTGAGAGCAAATTTATGTCATTGCCTCACTAACAATGCTGGACAGGGACACAGGCTCTTGTTCCCTGGGAACACAGGCTCCCTGCTCTCTGGGACACAGGCTCCTGTTCCCTAGGGACACAGACTCCCTGCTCCCTGGGTTCACAGGCTCCCTGCAGGTGGAGGATGAACAACATTAGGCATAATAAAAGGCGTTTTTTCATATCAACATTTTTTGCATTCCCAGCTGCAAGGTCACTTTGAGCTAAAGTACTCCCTCCTACTCCTCCTCCCCAAATGCTCCAGGTTTAGCTCTTTTCTCCCAACGAACATTAAAACTTTTCTCTATGTGTAATCATACGTTCAAGCAGCAGCAAATTAATTTCACCTGCATTGGGTTAATTTTACATTTTTTTGTGCCTTTTTTAACATTTATGAGTGTAGAACAGTATCTGTCATGTGGAAAATCCTGCTGAGTTTTAGGCTTGCTAAACAAAATTGTTTTGACCAAAGTAATACTTAACAGGATTGCAATATATGGTATTTTGGGACATGCTAGATCTGATACACTCCAGAACCTGGCTGTAAGGTGGAGAAAATTAAATGTATATGTTGAAACTTCCCAAGAACAATTGGCAAAGCCAAAAGCCCTTGTCTTTTGTGTCTCTTGAGGCCTGAAGGAAAAACTGGCTTTTCAGAATTGGCAAGAGAAGTCATCATGTGGGCAGGGAAATGTGGTGTGAACAAACAGGGTACAACAGCTTTCATTTGCTTCTCTTTACTCTTTACTTGCAGCAAGTTCAAAGGTTCTGCAGAAATTCTCCTTGTGGCCTATATAGCTGTGTGTTCCGTGCCTGTTTTACCATGGTCCAGGATGCAAACACTCAAGTGTCTGAAAAACTTTGGTCTTTTTGTGTTGAAGCCATTTTTGCACCCTCACTTATTTTTCTTGTCTGGTAAAAATACCTGCCTTACTTTTTCCCCTCTGTTTCTTTATTTTCTTTTCAAATGTGTTGAGAGTTGATGAAATTGGTTATATTAGCATCAAATCACACCCAAGGGTAGGATTAAACACAGCTTTGTCCATGTGTCACAGACTCCTTACCAGAGGCTGGATTTTTATATTTAACTCAGCAGAAGCAGCCACAAGAGATTCCAGTGTGCAAGCTGTTTACCCAAGGAACCACAGCATGTTAAATATTAAATAAAGAAGTTAGGCAGAAGACAAATTCAAAAGGAGTTATTGATGAAAATAGCCAAACTGCAGACAAGATACAGTGGTACAGCAGAATCAAATCCAAGGGAGCAGGTGGGGTTGTGGTAATCTCAGTGCTCTGGGTGTGCTTGAATTTCATCTGTGAGCTGCAGCAGGGCTGTTTGGTGACTGCTGCCAGTAGTGTGATACTGCTGAATGTTGTGATCCCAGTCAGGCCCAACGTGTCAGTGCTGCAAAGTGCAGCAGGGTGTAGCTGGCTCCCCTCCCTCACTTGCTGTGCTGTGCTGTGTTGGATCTTTTGGGCAGAGAAGAGAGATACCTACAGAACCTCTCTTTCTGGAATCCAGGAGTGTGACCTCTTCAGCAGCTGCACAGGAAATCTCATTACTTTCAGCCCGTTCCTGCAGCTAATGAACATGCACAGAGAGATCAAAAAAAAAAAAAAGACAGAAAAAAGACAGGTCTGACCAGGGCCGTATTTGCAACAAATAAGAAAGCCTCCACAATTTTGTTTTAGTGTCATGATAAGCAGAAAAAATGTGCAAACTAATGGTCTGGTTTGAGATGAGGAGAAAGAGCTCAGAAAGTATTGAGATTGCATATTTCAGAAACTAGGTAGAACAAAACAAGTTTGCACTGGTATCTACAGGTCCTGTTGAGAGTCAGTTAAAATAGCAGATGCCATGTTCAAACCAAAGTTTTATTTCTTAGAAATTGTTCTCTGACTCCCCCTCTTCTGTCGACAATTCTTTTTTCTGACAATACCTGTCTTGAATGTCCCTTTCCTGCATCTCTTTATGTTCCTACCAGACTTTGAGGGAGAGAAGGTAACTTGCAGGTAAAAGTGGCTTCCTGATTTTTCCACCATGCTTATATCCAGCAGGTAACATATTTATATTCTGAGGAAGAAAAAAATGCCAAGAAATATGAAGACTGATTTCTTTTTAGATTAGCTCAGGCAAAATCTGACAGTACAATTACTTTGCAAGGCTGTAGTACATCCAGTGGGTCCTTCCCTTTGGAAAGGCTCACTGTGGGCTCTGGGCTTGGCAGAACTGAATCTGGAGGCATAAATTCTTCTTTGAGTGCCACTCTCCCATGACAGAATGCAAGTTCAACAGTTTAGATAACTCCAGCTGTGAAGCTGTATATTTCATAGAATCACAGAATCACAGAATGACCAGGGCTAGAAAGCACCTTAAAGACCCAAAACCTTGCCTTGAGAGCTTCAGGCAGGAACCTCTTTGCAGATATTTGCTGACTCTTTTGGTTATCCCTGTTCACACCTATCCTTGCTTTCTCTGTGTGGCTGATACCTACGCCCTGAAACCTTCTTTTGTGCCCTCTTCCTTGTGACTGCCACAAGTCTGCACTCACATTGGCCTTCTCTTGCCTTTGATTATGTCCCATCTCTGCCAGGCTGTGGTAACAAGTGTTCCTGTAATTGGTCAGGCCTCCCAGCACTGAGGCAGGAACAAGGGGGCTAGTTCGTCCTGCAGCAACAACAAATTCATTGAACTATTTCCTTGGGAGCTAGGGGACAGGAAGCAAGGAAGGAGGATGAGCTAGTGGTGGCAGGTTAAACTCGTAGGGGGCAATTCACAGATTTGCATTTTATTTCTGAGGCTCCAGTGATTCCTTCTTCATATGAACTATCAGATAGGATTAAAAAGAGAGAGGATAAATAATGCATGGTGTTATTCGCTGAAAAAATATTGCTAAAATTCACTTCAAACAGCATACTCTATTATACAGTCAGATTTTTCAGAGCCCTTCCATTAGTGCCCATTTAAACATGTAATATTTTCCAATTAAATGTGTTGGTAGGAATTATTCATTTTAATAATTAAAGCATTTCCAGAGCTCCCTGAAGAGCGTTACCATGGAGGATTGGACCCTCTGCTGGGAACACTCACAGCATGTTAGTGTACACTGTAGGCCAGCTGCTTAATGTCAGTCGTGCAGGAGCATGAAATCCAGTCCTGAGGAGCATTAGCACTGGTTCCATAGAGCTGTCTTTTCTGTGGCTGTGCCAAAGTCAGATTTTTGAGGCAGCTTTTGAATTCTGGGGCTTTTGAAGCACCTTCAGGTAGGCTTCAAATCTGTCTGTCTCCTGCTGTACTTTTTGGTGATGGCCTCCTCATAGATTTGCTCCTCTTAGGTTGTTCATCAAGGACAGAGGGAAGGCTTTTATGCTTCAGTTATTTGCCTTGTGTCACTCCTGGAAGACTGCTAGCCCAGGCTATTGACAAATCTGGTATTGCCCCTCCTTCCACCTAGTCATGTTCTTGGCATGGTCCTCTTCTTTAATCAGATCAGAAATTAAGACACCAGCTCCTCATGGGTATTGACAATCTTGTGAGTTAATCTGCAGAGGAGGGTTTGATGTGGCATCCCTGGCCAATATTCCCATTTGCCACTGCCATGCAGCACGGTGGTTGGCTACCAGTGGGCTTGTGTGGCTGTCACCCTCCCACTGGGGATGGCTGATGCTCTGTGTTTGTGTGTGGGCACATGAAATGAGACAGACAGACTGCAAAGTAGTTTAGGAACAAGAGATATGATACAAAATTAGGTTTTTCTACCATCAGATCTCCAGCTGAAGATGAGAATCACAAGGTCCATGTATCCTTCAAATTTAATAAAAATGCTTCTGGTTTTCTTTTGTATAAATAAAGAAGGAAGAGGATCAGAAAATTGGTTAAGATATTATGTTGTTTCAGGAAAGCATAGAAACCTGAAGGGTGATTTTTTTGTAGCTAAACCAAACAACTAAGGCAAAAAAAAAATTAACGAGGCAAAGAAAAGCTGTCAACAAAATAATTTAATTGTTATTACAGATCTCTTTGCACTAATTCCTTATCTACAGATAGAAAAATCATATTAGTTAGAAATACTAATATATCTTAAAAATGTGTCAGCAATCCAGACCACCTACCTTGCCCTGGGGAATCAAAAATACTGTGAAATATTCAAATGCTTTCTTGGTCTGATTTTCAATGTTCTTTCATACCCTTGTATCCTGGGAATTCTTACAAATAAAATTCACAGTTTGTATTCTTCAGGCTGTGATTTGGAAATGCATGAACATTGATCAACAGTGGGGAAATTGTCAGTGGTCAAAGATAAAATATTCTGAATAATTTGGCATTGAGAGAATCCTTAAAAAAAGAGTTCTGAAACCAGCAGAATCCACTGGCAAGATCTGAGAGAATTTTTCACCTTGAAAATATCAACCTATTTACGTGAAACAAGCTGAAGCCTAGACCAAACATTCAGGGCAATTGTTTAGTCATTCCAGTAACAACCAGAAACCAAGCTCTTATCTGAAATTGAGACAGACTCTATTGAAAGGCTTGAAAGTTCACAACTTTCAAGGTCTTCACAACAGGATGATAATTTTCTACCTACACGTACCATGTATTTTTATTCACTGGAGGGAAAATGTAATACTAAAAAATCTTCCTGCTAGAAAGACCTTCTTTACAAGGACAAATGAATTTAATTGCTCCTCCTTTTCTGATGGCTCTTTTCTTTTCCCATGAGAGTCAAAATATGGAAGTGGATTAACTGTTTACTAGTGGGATTTGGAATGCTTAAATTTCTCCTGTGTTATAACTGATGGCCGATGTGCACAGAGTACATAAGTGCAAGTGTGCTTGTATATTTTTGTATCCAACAAGAGCCATTCTACAGTCAGTGCTGACATCAAGTCCTGCCCTGTTTCTGCCTTGGTGTTTGTTGGCTGACAGTGCATCACTGCAGCAACCAAGGCAAATCAAGTTCTGTGCTGCATCTGCTGGGACATTTCTAGAGACAGAGACAGGAGCATCCCAATCTGCTCAGTGCTTGGCAGGCTGTACCTGGACTGCTGCATGCAGTTCTGGGCCCCACGGCTCAAGAAAGATGCAGAAAACCTGGAGAGAGTCAAAGAAGACTATGAAGGTGATCAAAGGGCTGAGGAACCTTCCCTGAGGAAAAGCTGAAGGAGTTCTCTCTCTTCTTCCTGGACAAGAGACTGCTTGTGGAGATCACAGTATTTCAATATTTAAAGGGTGGATGCAAAGAGAATGGAAGGTCTCTTCATAAGCAGACACATGGAGAAGGCATGAGGCAATGGCATTTCCACTGGGAGAGATTTCATGTTGACATAAGAAAGAAATTGTTCACAGTGAGGACAACCCATCACTGGAACAACTTCTCCAGGTGTGTGGTGGAGTCCCTGTTGCTGGAGGCTTTCATGATGCCTTTGGACAGGGCACTAGATAATCTCATACAGCTTCCGTTTCCCACAAATAAATGTTGGACCAGGTCCTTACCAATCTGGACTGTTCTGTGGTTTCACAATCCCATGGAATCAGAGAACTGTTAAACAGCCAAAACCAAAACTCTTTTTTTATTTATTGTGTATGTATCAAACCCACAATTTCCTCCAGAATGTTATCTTCACATCATCACAAAGTTACTTGAGCGTGTAGAAATAACAATATATTTTATACTCAGCCTGGTGTCTGTGAGACAGAAGAAAGGGCTAGAATTATTTAACAAGCAAATTCACTAAGGATAGCCAGGATACAGCTCTGGATCTGCTCTGCTGTAGCCTGAGTAAGTTCAGTCTCTGTCTGATTCTTTCTTCAATGCTTTGCCAAAGAAATGACAGTCTATATCTTTCCATAAAAACTGTGTTTACCTGCATTTCAATATCACTTGGTAACTCTTATGCAACTAAATCTGGAAAGTGCTGGCACATAATTCTTCATGTTCTTTGTGTTCCTTAGCTTATCATTGGCATTATCTGGTGAAAGCAGACTGAGCTTAGCAGCACTGAATGAAGTAACAGACAGTGCAACTGGCTTAAAATAATTCTCAATTATCTGTATTGCTAAAATGATGTTGCACTCATTGATGAGAGTAATACAAGCAGCTAATATCACTTACACATCTCAGTTTGGGCACTGATTTCCACAATCAATTTCAATCTTCTCAATGACTTGCCTAGCTGTGCAATTTGTAGCTTCATTTAATACACATTCCTTAAACTGTGATGGAACTGGAAGAAGTGAGTCAAACTAGGGACAAAAACAAGCAATTGGTTTATAACATTTATAAAAGATAATCCACAAAACTGACTTTTTTTTTTTTTTAATATTATCTGCTTTTATTTTCTGAATTCTGCAGCTTACTTCAGAGTTCCCTCTTATGACAGTACTCACTGGTGCCTCTGAACTGATGTAACAAGGTCACAGGTACTTGGTGTTCCTGTGAGCCTCTTTTCTGAGGGATGATATTGAAAGTGGCCCCATGACAGAGGATTCCAGGCTGACATCACATCACTTAGGCAGCCACACATTGCTGGTAAGGGTGGCACAGGAGTGCCAGCAGCTGGGTACTCAAAGCTGACTAACTGGAGCAAAGCAGTGGCCTCCCACCCACCTCTGCAAACCAGAACAGGACAATCAGCTACTGCCTTCTTCAGAGTCCAGGGGCTTACATCTGATGGCTAAATCTAAAATCAGACCCTTGTCCAGTGCTAGGAGCCCCTGCTGCTATTGCCCTAGCTGTCAGCATTCAGTCTTCTGGCATTGCATCCTCTCCCTGTGCTGTCATGACCACAATCCACTTCCCCCTGTTCAACATGCTCTAGGCTGTCCCTGCAGCTGAGACAAGATGGATTTCAGTGTCTCTTGGCTCAGACACGACCAGGAAATGCTCATTGGGAAGGCTGACAGGGTTAGTAATCCTTCAGCCTGTATCTGGGAAGATCTGACTGGTTGAGAAATTGTTCTCAAACCTCTGAAGTTAACAGCACAGTATATAAAGGCAAACCAGCGCTCATTTCACTACTTCTGCCTTAATCCATCATAGCATGAACTACAATGAGGAATCAATGTCCAAAAAGTTAAGGACCAATTCTGGTTCCACAGACACTCCCTGTATCTACTTCTCCTTTTGTAAGCCCAAAGCCTGCAAATGCTCTTGGTTTATAATTAGATTGTCAGACACATGAAAATGCATCAGCTATGACCTGGCTGAAACACAGACAATAAAAAAGCTGAGTGGCTGATAACAAATTCAAATCTTTGGCAAAACCATGTATGTCCCCACAAATATTTTGCTTATCTTAAGTTCTCCAGAACTCTTGGCCATGGGCTCCTTAAGGAGTCCAGGAGCCCCAAGCCTACAAGGAGTTTTCTCACCAATGTGCCCTCTCAGTTTCTCTTCTTGCCCCTTCACTTTCCAATATTTTTCCTTTGATGGTCAGTCACACCATTAAGCAAGAGCTCTGTACCAGAAAATCCCCTTTATTTCTCACTGCATGATCACTTCCTATGACTCGTAGTCATATCTCAAGCTTTGCCTAACTTAAAAAACCCCAAACATTATTTTGGACACCACTTTTTCTTGAAACTCCACCTGTTTATACAAGCTTCACCTCAGTGGGAGATTTTCAAGAAAAGTGTGAGTCTGCACCATCACAGCTTGCATGAATGCCACTGTGTGGGAGAAGTTAAAGATGAAAAGTTTATGTTCTGACAGAATCAAACTTAAAGACCAACAGCATCAAAGAGAATTCTATAGCAATCCAGTAAGATGCCCTTAATGCTACTGCACACTTTATTCTCTTTCACAATCAGAAATATGGCCTCATTGGCCACAAAGGGCAAAAAGTATGGGAAGTGTTTGTGGGGGAAATGGGGAGAAGGGAGACAATCAAGGAAACTTGTCCTGCTTGCCAGCTCCTCACCTCAAGCAAAAAAACCTCTGAAGTGAAGTTTGGCTGTGAAGGCTTTGAACCAGGTTGTCAGGTGCTGCCAGAACTGGTTCAAGGAGATGAGATATTCAGGCAAGAAGCATTGGTCACACTGGAGAGCTGAAACACATTTCTCTAATGCTCTTCTTGGTATCTTCCCTGACAGCTAATGAGATAATTAGAATATGTGTAAATATAGTCATTATTTACACCTTCCTCCAACTCTGTGGTGTGGATCTGACCTGTTTCTTCTCCACTCATCTCCCACTCCACCCACCTCCAAATGGCTACCAATCTGTGACTTTTTTTGCTCATTTGTTAACAGTTGTACAGGCTGGCCTTCCTGTGCATGGAAAAACAAAGTGGTTCATTTCCTCTCTGCATTTCTACCCCATATGCACAACATCAACACGAGGCTCTCTTGAAAAATATTACTATAGCAACTGGTCTCAGGTGTCTCAGTGAAAGCCCTCAGTATTGTGTAAAAGCTACTCAGCTCAACATATTAATCCATTTGACCTCAATGCCTGTTTTGCTCCTGAGAAGAAAAAAGAAGTCCGAAATGAGAGAATTAATTAAGTTGCTGAGTACCTGGTAACAAATACAGACAAATACATGAATAAGCAATTGAAAAAGAATTAGTATCTCTTACTTTCAAAATCTTACTTCAAGTGAAACATTCCACTTCAATTTTCAGTGTTCAGCAATCATATTCTAGCAAGCCTTTTTAAAGCTGCTTTTCACTGGCAATAATTGCACAAGCTATGACAAGGAAGACTAAGCTTTATGAATTTTTGAGTTTTTTTTAATTCTAAGTCAACTACTCAGTTTATCTCATGATATTTAGTTACATGATTGCAATGAATGTCTCCTTGAGCACATGAGGATTAAGAAAGAGATATATTTTTAGTTTCAAATCTAATATATGACTTGGAGGGCAAAAAAGCTTTCTTAATGTCATTATTGTAAAGCAAATACTTCTAACTGCAGTTGAGTATCTAGTAAGATTATTTCAAGGTTTTGTACTCATTATACTGATGGATCAAAAGCTTTTTCATCTGTTGAAGGTCTCAAACATGACTTGAATTTATGTGCACATTTACACATCAAGCATAATTTGAAAAAAACAGCGTTGAACAACACAAGAAAAGCAGAGGTTTTTATAATTGCAGTAAAAAAAAGACTGTAACTTATTACTATATGCCCAAGCTGCCAGTGGTCACCTCGACAAATCTGGAAACAGTAGCAGAGTCCAGAGATAAATACAGTGCACACCTACGTCTCCTTGAAGAGGGAATTGATTTTTGTGTGACTAAAAAAAAAAGTAATAGAGGAAGTTACATTACATGATGTCTCCTTGTTGTGTGTTGCTTCTGCTGTGTTATGCTGCCACTGCATGTCAGTCACAATAGCAGTGGGATTTTAGCAAGGTTTGTGAGGTTCTGGTGGGGTCAGCCTGCTGCTTTTGCAGGGAAAAGAACTGCCCTCATTTAAAAGCAAATACAATTTTGACTTCCTCACAAGAGTAACTATTCATAGCATTATGTTTTTGTGATTTAAATCCAGAGAGCAGCTACTGGCAGTCTGTGCTTTGTTTCTGGAGTTTACCATGTCATTTTCTTTAACATTAAAACTCCAATGGCTACACTACAGTTAAGCCATTCTCGTTACTATCTTGTTCTCTACATTCCAACCAACCTAGAACAGTCCACCAAAAAATTGGAGCTAAAAAACCTTTTAAACACCCTAAAATGCTTTATTTTTTTAATACTGCACTACATATATATACACACACACACACACACACACATATATATATAACTGAAAACTATTTCTCAAATAGTAACATGTTCACAAAATGTCTGGAACTCAGACATTGCTGCATAACTGAAAGAGAACAACATCATAACTCTTACCATTATTTTTCTGCCGTTTCTACAGGTTAGAAACTCTCAGCTGTAAAGAGCACACATTTTGTCTGGACAAATTCTTAGCATTGATTGACTTTAGACATATTTGAGGTAATGTATATTTTTGTATTGTAGGTTTTTAAGTTGGTACTGTAGCTTTACATATTAACAAAAAAACTTCATTATGTTATTTTTCTTACCAATTCTCCTTTCTTTTGTTTTAAAATAAACTAGATTGTAGTTGTTATTCTCTCCAGGATGAAATTTGGAGTAAGGTCTGACTCACACCTGCTGTTTTATCCACATGTTATCTTAGCTGTCAAAACCTTTATTGGAAGAAAATAGTATG